>JACXGK010006247.1:0-29535 GCA_016801125.1 Novumbra hubbsi
TAGTATTATAGTAATAGCTGAGGTATATTCTCAGTCTGTAGTATTATAGTAATAGATGAGGTCAAGTCTCAGACTGAATCAGTAGTACAATAGCTGTACTCACTCTCTCCCTGCTGCAGCATCTTCAGGAGCTGGGAGTTTCTGGCTTTAACTTCTTTGTATTTCAGCTGAGGATGGGAGTACAGTATGTCTCAAATATCAACTGTCAATATATGATGTCAGTAACCTGTCTGTTGCAGTCTATACATATGCCAGTAAAGCCTGGCGATTAGTTGCAAATTCTGGTCATTTTCTACATTTTGTGAAATCCAAGTTGGAGGTTTCCCTGAATCTGGATATAACACAAAAACATTGAAATATTTGAAAACCTTACATTAAATTGACTCACCTCCCATTGTGAAATAATTTTCTTTAACTTATATATTTCTTGATCTTTCTTCTCAAGGTCATCCTTAAGCTGCTCAGTTCGAGGGTCCTAAGACATGGGAATCAGTTACCCCATCCTCAACAGTGTAGGGTGCAATCCCTCGAAGGTTGTCTAGCAAATAATAAGACACAAAGCGGTGATGGTTGGACTGAACTAACTTCCAGTCCGTCTTACCGGATCATGTTCTGTTGAAGTCGTGACCTCGAGGCCAGCACTGTTGGAAAACTGTTCCTGTCTTTTTTCCCGCTGTACAATTTTGCTGACGTCATTTTCAAGCTTGTTGAAGAACCGGTCTTCTGGAGGCGTGGGTGGCTTGGACTCCTGGAGTGTGTGAATTGTTGTTAATTGACACAGCATCTTAACCAAACACAAAACCCAGTTCGGGTCATATTATTGTCATGACATGAGAGTTTAAACCCCGGTCTTAAGCACAACAGAGCAAAAACATGATGCTTCTCGCTCACCTCTTTCTCGTGCTTCTTACTCTGCTGATCTGTGAAGGAGAACATGTTCCTTTTTAATATAATACACCAAATCAAGCGAACATCTTCAAAACATGGAACAGGATAATGAACGGGGAGACCAGTACAGGACAGAGCACCAGACCTACATGTCTTGCTGACAAGTCTGAAGGTGTTTAATGTCCCAGTTGAAAAAGACAGTTTAAATAATGAAGCATTTTCCTAAACAAAATAAATGTAGGGATTGGAGTAGGTGAATGTTTTCACAAACTTTTTGGCAATTTGTTTACATTTACAATACAAATAGTGAAGTTGTACAAGGTAATCTTTTGAATTCTGATGACAGTCATGAGGCATTTAGAAGTTCTATTTTTCATAAATGAATAGGTACATTTAACTAAGACATCCAAGAATGGATGAAGGAACTGCAAATTGTTTTAATAGAAGTGTGGTTAAAAGAGGAACTCCAGAATGAATGGCTGTTGGTTGTAAAAGCCGTGCCGTTGAGCCAAAACGGGTCCCAGAAAAGTGTCCCCCATCCTGCATGCACCACGTCACTATCACATCACTGGTTTCAAACTTGAAATGTAATGCCTTATTGCGGAATGATAAAGACTATTCAATATAGATCTACTAAAGATTATGCATTTATAAATAAAACATATTCCAAACCCAGCCCACAATGAGAGGATACATTTTCCCCCATCTTTGTTTTGCACACGTCCCATAATGCATCATCAATTCACCCCCGTCAGCCTGGAAGTCCTTCAAAGAGACAGTCATCTTCTTGTCTTTGCCCTGGCTCCTCCTCTTCTCCTTCTTCCCTCCTGCTGAGCCTCTGGACTTGGGGGAGGGGGTGTCTGTGCTGTCGTCATCCTGACAGCAGGACATTTAAAAGAAAATAATCCGCTTTAAGAAAACGCCAACAAGACAAGCTTTTGGTCAGAGACGTACATGAGTAGAACCCTCTCAGTGGTTCTGTGCTGGAATAAAAGGGTGTGGTACCCGTTGGTGCTGCTCAAACTCCAGTTGACTCATCATCAGCGCCTTCTCCAGGTCTGCCTCGTACAGCTCACTCGTTAACTGAATTTGGCAAAGATACAAGAGGAAGATTAAGCAGAGGTTCGGCTGGGGAACGTCAGAACACTGGTTCACATCCGTGAGCAATTCACATGCCCACGGAAAGGTTTGCCAGATAGGTCCGGTCCAAACATAACCCCCATCCGCTAATCAGGGTTGGTCCCAAAGAATGTAACATTTGTGCGGTGCAGCGTTTGCGGACTGACCGCACCGCTAAGGAGGGACAGGTTGTTTCCGGGCAAGGTTCTACCTGATCGTCTCTCTGCTTCCATTGCTGCCAGCCTACTGGGAGGATGGCTTGGTCTCCTCCTGCAGGGTGGAACAGCTCATTGGCCACACTCTGCAGGGACAGGGTGGGGGGCGGGGCAGAGGGCTTCTGAGGGAGCTTCTTAAAGGCAAGATTTCTTAACTGGGGACAGGAGATGGGGGTGACAATCAGTCCAAAAGCTCAGGGAACTGCGGTGAAAAGTAAACCTTTTAGAGGTGACTCTGGGAACCGCGGACACGGGCGTTGGGAGTGTAAACGTCACCTCATTGGCCTCGCTCTGTTGCTGTTCCTTCTTCTTCTTCCTCTTCTCCTTCTTCTTGTCGTTACTCGCAGTGGATTTTCCCCCAGCTGCCTTTCCTGGCCGAGACTTTCCGGAATTCTGGCCACTTTTAGCCTTCCCTGACTCGGAGTCTGTGTCGGAATCCGAGTCGACCTGGAGCAGGGCAAAGCGGGAGGCCGTGGTGTGGACGGTGATCATTGTTGACGCCATCTGTGGATCTGTGATTTGACCTACACCCAATAACGTAAACACAAAGGCAAGAAGCGATGAACATGCACATTTAGTTAGTCAGTCGCTAGCCAAACATCGTTCTAACATTTGAAATATAAAACACTGCTGTGCAACCATAATAAAGCAATTTGAAAAATAGGCTTCAGCTAGGTCTACAATTTCCTAACATACCTACTGATCTTTAGTCTATACTCGTATGTGTTAAAAAGAAAAAAACCTAGAGAAACATTTGAGGTCAGTTCCAGTGACCTGCCAGTTAACTAGCTAAATAGATGTAGATTTGTACATAGTTAGCCAGCTACATCATGCCCCATGCAACTTTTTAACGGAAACAATGAAAATGGATTGCTGCTGCAGGCGTAACTCGTCCCACAAAGACATTCGTCTTCGGCTAGCTAGCTAGCGGTGTTTCTAAGTTTGGGGCAGAAGAACGAAGCAGTGTAGTAGCTACATATAGTTAGGTAATTAGATACCCAATAGTAACGTCATGTTACCTAGCCTAAAGATAGCTCTTAACTACCGAAATAAACTGTCCTTCCATTTGTTTAGTTTCAAACTAAGAAAGTATCACTAGGTGTTCAAATAAAGTATAAAATGCCTTTGCCTAGCCAGTTAGCATTGTGATAGAACGATGCTAGCTTGCTACATAAGACACACTGAAGACATACCAATTGCTGTTGTAGCTGTGGCTGATACAGCTACTGTAGGTTGGTAGCTAACTAACGAAGATAGCTAGCTACTGTAGCTAGTAACGTTAGCTCATATACAGTACATGTAAGCTAGGCTATCGTATCATGACATACTCAAAAACCTTGTAATTTGGAAATAATATATTTAAAATATAACATATTTGTTTTCGTAAAAATACTCACAGTTTTTTTATTTAAAAAACGTTCACCTCTCCAAGAAGTTAGTTAGCTGCTATGTTCGGTAAAACACACGTTCATCACTTTCTGTCGGCAAAGTAACTAGAAGCCTGCTAACTACGGTGTCCTAGTTGCCCAAAAACACAGGCAAAGAACTGCAGTAATATGGTCACAGGGCGTAATATGTTCACGTAATGGCTTCATTTAAACAGTAGAGGGGGACAGAGGTCTACCTTTGTGCGACACCTATCATTTCAGCACCACTCATAATCAGGTGTCTCAAACCGGTTCCACGGAGGGCCGAGTGTCTGCAGGTTTTCACTCTCACCTTGTACTTGATTGATTAATTATGTCACTGATTGGTTAGGTCTACCCTCATCTGGTTATTTAGGTCTGAACCTGGAACCATTTTACAGGAAAAAACTAAAACCTGCAGACATTAATCGGCCCTCCGTGGAACCGGTTTGAGAACCCTGCATAATGATCATCTTGTAATGTCTCCCTTTTCCACAAATAAGAATTCAGTTGTGTTGACCTTTGAATGCAGCTCTATCGGTTCAGGTCAAAAGGACAATGGGCAACCCGTTTTGGTTGGTTTATCTGTGATCCCATTAGATGTATATGAGATTTTTAGAATATTCATTGTTCCAATTGCACCCTAACTCTATTCCAGAAGCAGTAAAAATATACATAGCAATCTCTCTTAAAGAAGAATTTTAGAAAACCCTGAATTGTCGGCTTGAAGTGTTGCCTGATCTGAAACCATAACAACAAATGCTCTGAGCCAAATTTGCTACACACCATTATAAGATTCAGTCTAATAATTTTGAGAATAACAAAAGGGTTAAAAGGATCTGACATTTTTGGCTGTATTTGTGATGTGTTGTTCATTTGAAATTAATCACTATCATTCCTCATTCCACTATAATTCCTCAGTTAGCCATTTCATTCCAAGTTTGAGAGTAAGATGTTTTTATGACATTAGGCACATTAGGCATATGCCAGAAAATCATCTTCTGGGAACTTTTCTGGCCTGACCACTTTTACAATAACTGCATTGCATAAGGAACAAAGTACTGGACCATGAATAGTTCCTTTAAATCATGAATCATTTATCTGTCCAACTTACTCAACATCCACACCCAGTGCACTAATGTAGCCCAAAGTGGTTTTGCTTTGACTATACAATTACAACCTCTGTATATAGGTAGGGTGGTGTTACATTTAACTGCCACAAAAGCCAGTTTGGAAGGGCTGTCAGAAAATAACAGACAGAGCAATTTTGTGAGTGGCATGATTTGATGATAAAATAGGTCTAAACACGTATGGGTGATTATTAGTGAGCTTGCTTCGGCAAGCAACACTACTATTATCTCACATATTTATTTATTTATTTATTATTATAGCCACCCTAACATCTCCTACAGTTCTTGCACTATGGAGACAAGACCGGTATCAAAATGTGCATTTAATTTCTGATTGCATTGCTATTGTTTTGTTGAAGATTTCGTTGAGAGGTTTATGAAATATGAACGTTTTCGTTTTTTGTGAAGTTTTGATGTTTTATGATTCTGTTTTATGATTTATGATTCTTATTTCCAGTACTGACATTTGCTGAAAACTAATTCATTTTTAAGAATGCACCTATTACGAAACCATGTGGTTGATTCACCTAGCTATTTGAAAGTGCTTGAAGATACTGTAAGTAGTTTTGGATTAGGGCGTCTCCTATATTAGTAAAATCTAAAAATGGAACCTAAATGTAGTAGGCTAGTAACCCCATCTAAGAGAACAATATTCTGGTAGCAGATAAAAATGAAATTAGGAAAGAAATATCTATATGATCGTAAGAAGCTAAGCTACTACTTTGACTCCATCACGTCGATCCTGTGTTCTGTCATGAGTACAATTTTAAATGTTGCGTGCCCATCTGTGCCTTTTTTACCCAAATGACTTGAACGAGTCAGGAGGTCATCCTTTATATTAGAATGATGTCCTATATTTTGTGGATTCTCAAAACTCTTAACTAGAAGGAGAATTAATAGATAACATTGTTTGAGGAGACTCCATGAGTATATTGGTGAAAATGTGTGAAGAGAATATAAAAACTTATGTTGACATATAGTTTTTTTTTTTGTGAAGCACATAGTATTCCCCTACAGGTAGGGCTTGTATGTCTAATTTGAACATCCCCTGGGGTTCAAAACAACTCCAAGTGGGTTTTTTTTAAAACAGTAAAATATCAACCAAAATTGTCATTTGGGTGTTCCTGTATCTTGATGGGGGATCACTTTATATAAAAATCTAAGATCAGATTTGATTCTGATCAGATTAACCTTAGATAAAATGTTGAGGTTTTTTGATGAAATCATGAAATACAGTGTTTTTGTGGTCAAGATTTGGAAGGCTTCGACTATACAGAAATACACAAACTACATGTTATTTTTTGCAGCAGAATGTCCCCTACAATATGGAAACTGTATGGTTCCATAACTAATAATTCCAGAGATATAAATAGAAATGTAACAGGTGCGCTTTGCGTCTAACGGCCTTCACTGTGTTTTGGTCTAGATTTAAAAGTCTTCTACTTTATAGAAATACACATTATTTTCGGAACACTTTCCCCTACAACGTGGTAAAAACCATAAGCTTCTATCTTTAACCAATTTTGGAGACATGAATAGAAATGTAACGGGTGGGCATTTTGACGTATAAAATCTGCTGTTGTTTCCAAATAGCAAGTGCACATACTCAAGGGCTGCATTTGTGTTCCCGTCCGCCCCTGGTGGTATAACATGTTGTGTAGGCTACCTGCAACAGGTGTAATGTTCGCAAGCTCGATTGATTCCATTAAAAGCAATATACAAGATAGTCACTAGATGGCGCCCCGTGCCTCAAACTCTGCAATGCACCAGGGCATCATTGTTTGACTCAAACCAAAAACCTCTTTGTGTAGACTTAGCTCTTGTTTCGTCGTTGTTGTTTTTATGGATTGTATTAAAATATTTTAAATGCTGTTCTGTCCCCTAAGCCATAGTCTTAGGCCTTCTCATTCATGTAGTTTTTGACAGGTGGGTTAGACCTTATAGTTGGAATGTTATTAAGACGTTGTTTGGTCATGTGGCCTATCCTGTTATTTATACAAGAGCTTTACATATAAAAAAAAGGGTTTGTCATTTATAAACACTGCATTTGAAATTCCATAGATATGCATAAACCTGAGGGAGTCACCTACTTGGTACGGTAGGATGGCTACCAGCAAAATATAGGATAGGTCTGTAATTCTCGGTTGTTAAATGAAACTATTCACATAAGATTAAAATCGAATTATTTACGATGGATGCAAGCATGCTCTTGCAATACTATCAGCTGTTTAACCAAACTTGTCAATTGGCTGCCTGCCAACACTGGTCTCCCTTGTTCCATTAGGCGGAAGGAGGGGGCAGCTAAAGTTATGCACATGCGCGATAGGTTGTTTTTCACAAAATCCTTGCTTAAAGTGAGCTGCGCGACGAAAGTTCCTTGTCTTTGACCAGAGACCAGGTCGCAGACGGCGGATGATGACAGCATGCACTGCTGTTATTAAGCCTAAACTCAATGAATTGTTGTCAAAGAAAGCACTGATCATGCCAGCTGCTTTGGCAGGGCAGGAATAGTGATCAGTGTTAGAATACTGCATTTTCTTATGAGATTATTTTTCATAGACATTTATTTGTAGCTACATATTTTTCAACCATGGTGCTAGGGAAGGTAAAGAGCTTCATCATAAGCTACGACTGTCACAATGAAAGCAATGTCCCCGTTTTTGCAAGCGGGGACTCTGTCTCAGGGAGGGTCATCATCGAAGTCACCGGAGAAATTCGTGTGAAATCTCTTAAAATGTATGCAAAAGGATTTGCAAAAGTTCGTTGGACTGAATCGAGAAATGCGGGATCCAACACTGCCTACACGCAAAATTACACAGAAGAAGTGGAATATCTAAACCACACAGACATCCTAATTGGACATGAAAGAGGTAAGATGAGATTATCTATAGTTTACTTGCAGATAACGAAATCCGTTTGTTTCTGAGATGATTGATGTGGTCATTGTGGGGATTAGGGTTCCTGAGAGGATGCTGCTGTACCGTTTTACATATACGTTGCCGACTGGCTAATAATGAACTAAAAAGAATATAGGCTATAACGGAAAAAGATGGTTTACGATATGCGAACCAACTAAAATGTGTGTATGTATACATTTGTTTCGTTTATTACATGACCATGGTTAGCCTACATCCATGTCTTAGTTAAAGTTATCACTGAGACGCTACACTACAGAAGACTATTCTTCAATTAAATAATTTAAGATATGATCAATTCTGTGCCCATGCCACTTTATTACTTATATAGGCGTATTCGATCACAAGTTAAAAACGCTTCAGTTTGTGTAAGCTATCAACTTTGAGTGTCTGGGCTGCATGACAGTCGTGTCTAAATTACATTATGAATGACAATGTTTCCTAAAACACAGCATACGAAGGTGTATTGCAGACTCCGTTAACATACTTGCTGATTTTTCTAAATGTAGTTGTTACCGAACGATAATTTAAGGTTCAAGCGAGTAGCTTTCTTAAGTTTCGAACCATTGTTCAAAGCGGTTCAATCCTGTTCAGAAACTGGATGTGTGGGGTGGTGAAGGGACTGGTATTCTCCACGTTGATTGGCTGAGGTGTTGATGTGTTTTCCAATGACCTAATGCATTTGCAGAAAGTGACAGAAAAGCGTGCAACTTTGTATTCCGATCTTTCAGCACAATGTGAACATTTCGCATGACCCCACCAAGAAAAATACTGCATTAGTTCAATTTAAAAAATCGTGTTAATGTGTTGATCTTAATCTCGTAATTATTTGTAAATTGCTGCATACTTTGTATCAGCAATAGTCTGACCACGAATCATTGGTGCCCAAGTCCTGCACTTGAAGAGTATCTAATTTAAGGATATTGCGCGTTTTAACGTTAAGTTTTAACGTAACGTTCCTGTCACACATCACTGAAACTCTGTAGTCCTCGTCATTGAACTAGGATAGTTAACCTGTTGCTAAGGAAGTAGCCTACATCATTCAACTGCTTTTATAGAAAGGTCAACCCGAAAAATTTAGCTAACTAATTGAATGTGGAGTTGAAATGCATGTCATAAGTATTTTATTAGTGCCCTGTTACTTGTTGTTGTTTGTGAATGCATAATCTATTTCAATTGCTATCTCCCTTGATGGAGAACCATGTATTTGATCTGTGTGGGGAC
The DNA here is from genome assembly GCA_016801125.1 of Novumbra hubbsi. NCBI lineage: Eukaryota > Metazoa > Chordata > Actinopteri > Esociformes > Umbridae > Novumbra > Novumbra hubbsi. The sequence goes on from JACXGK010006247.1 coordinate 8,898, forward strand.
TAATATATGTATGTTTCTAATGTTTTTTTTGTTGTTAATTGTTGAAGATGATTGGATTCTGATTATTTTGAATAATGTATGCTGTTTGTGGGTACCAGTGGCTCTTAATAAACGTTTACTTCATACAATTGCTTCGTTGTCTGCCCTCTTATTAGCGGTGTTTGTTCTTCTTTGTCTGTTACAATTTTTCTCACGGGTAATAGTGTAGGTTCAATTACATATCGTTGGTCCATGCTGCAGTACACGCGTTAGGCCTTAAGGGGGGCTGTTGGGTAGTGAGCAAGTTGGGTTGAGTCAGTGACTCAGTGCCGCACAGCGAATACGTAATGAGAGAGCCGGCTCGGGGAAGCTGCTCACTCCGGTTTAGGCCGGTCCTCTCCTGCTCGCGTCCGCTTTTGAGTGACAGATCGGCAGTTGTTTACCACGGTTCTGCCGCTGCAAAGGCTGAAAGGGAGTGCTGAGCTGGCAGAAACCGAGCTCCAGCTATCGCGTTACTTTCATATGACACACAACAGAAAACGTATCGATATTTATTTCTTACGGATAATATCACTAGCAATTTGTCCTTTGCAACACCAACATCTCATTTGCCCCTCGAATATTGCATTATTTACGAAGAATTATACTTGTTTTTCGATTTAGAATTCAGGTGGAGTTTAATTTCTGCACTATAATAAAACAATTGCAGCTCTTCATGTTCCTTTTCGTAATACTGACTGTCATTCTTGTTTAAGCCGTTATAAAGACTCGTCTCTATGCGGTGTGGAATTTAATGCTGTTACCAGTAGGATCGCATCAGTTTTTAACAATCATAATTTTACAGTTAACATTTTCTCATCTTTCTCAATCGCACTCTAGATGTCCACTAAAAACAATTCGGAAGTTACAATGTTCTCTCTTTTGCTGCTATTTCTTGGTGTAATCCATTATATCTGTTGTAATTCATGAATTAGTGACATTGTAACAGCATACGTGTACCAGGTACAGTATACATATGTTGGAATATTGTGCCTCTGTGTTTTCAGATGATGACAATTCAGAAGAATGCCTCACCACTATCCATTCAGGAAGACACGAGTATGCCTTCAGTCTTGAGCTTCCACAGACGTGAGTGTCTTCACTTGACCTATCACAAGACTAATTAAGTAGAACTGTTTCAATTTAATACCCCTATGTCTATCCTTAGTGAAATATTGTGCTAGAGGCAGGCTTTATGTTTCTCCAAAATGACCACTTTTTGTTTGTGGGTCCGTATCGCTCTCACAGACCTCTGGCTACCTCGTTTGAAGGGAAACACGGCAGTGTGCGTTACTGGGTAAAGGCTGAGCTACACAGGCCATGGCTTCTGCCCATTAAGACCAAGAAAGAGTTCACTGTCTTTGAACACATCGACATCAACACTCCCTTGCTCCTGGTGAGTTTACCAATTCTCCTGTACATCTTGTGTGGTCAATATGTCATAGCTGGTGGTCACTTCTTTAGTTGGCCCTGATCTTTTCGGGTTCTTAAGTATGACTTCTTTTCAGGAGGCAGTGGTGCCTGTATACCGGCAGGATTAGCCAATGCCAGCACAGTCTTTACTTGGAATTTGTTGTAATCAGTTTAGAGTGATGGCCATCAGTGTCTATGTCACTGTGCTTGCAAAAGTCATGTGACACGTTTTGTTTGACGAACTGACTCCAATTCACAGAAGTCACGTGACACGTTTTGCCATACCCAAGAGATTAGTACCTTATCCGAGTAAATGGTGGAATACCAAAGACTAATAAGACCGGGTTCGAAAAGGAGGCAATTCCTTATATTTGTGGGCGCGGACAGCTGTGGATGAAATTATTTGATATGTTCCACGTATGCCTGTCACCGCTACTTTGTACGCCGGCTAGATTAATATACAAAAACAGGGTTCCCTCGTGGCTTTGAACGATGCGGCTGAAGTGCTGTTGTTACCGCTGTCGCGTCAACTGTGATCTGTGATGTTCTTCGGCCGGGAGCCGAAGAACCTCGTGGGATGATTGGGGAGAGTAATGAAGAAGCGTTTATTGAACTGATCACTTACGTTGCACTGTTTTCCCCCATGTCTCTTCCAGTCACCCCAGGCGGGCACCAAAGAGAAGACTCTATGCTGCTGGTTTTGCACCTCAGGCCCAATCTCCTTAAGTGCCAAAATAGAACGGAAGGGATATACCCCGGGTAAGGACATCCAGAATCGGTCACTGTCATTCATTAGTGACTTGTATATTAATGGCTCCATTAGGGCTGTCATGATTGTCTTTTTAGTTGAGGATTAATTGTTTGCACAAATAAATGCTAAATATCACGACAATTATAGTTTAAGCCTAATAATATTGTGAAAATACATGTGCGGAAAGTCCTTTGTTCATCTATAGAACTACCGCTGCTTCAGGGGTTTTTGTTTTCCTCAATCAGAGTTGATGCAACCCATACGTCTCTAAAAAAACGTGTTTTCTATTTAATAATAATGTTGTGAATTTTGCCAAAATTCTAAATTATTAGTTTTAAATGTACTCAAATTACGATGAAATCGAGTTTCAATAAATGGTCTGTTTCTATAACGTTCTGCAGAGCTGTTAAACGCTCTTCTGCTCCAATGAGGTAGACATGCTTACTGATGGAACTTGATATAATTTGCTTGGTATTTGTTGAGACGTGTCTAACGTTGTCCTGAAAACCCTTTATTCAGTTTGGAAACATGATTTTGGAAGCAAAATATTGTGCCAAAGATTTTTGTCTACGAAATAATTGTAAACTGGTTGATTATATTGCAACAGCTCCAGACTACATGTCTGTCGTTTTGTGTTTGGAGAAATCTCAATGAAATCACCTTTTATGTCTTTGCAGGAGAGTCCATTCAGATCTTTGCCGAGATCGAGAACTGCTCCTCTCGCATGGTCGTGCCAAAGGCAGCCATTTACCAAACCCAGACCTTCTATGCCAAAGGGAAAATGAAGGAGGTCAAACAGTTGGTTGCCAACCTCCGAGGGGAGTCGCTGTCCTCGGGCAAGACGGAGACATGGAGCGGCAAAATGCTGAAGATTCCTCCCGTCTCTCCTTCCATCTTGGATTGCAGCATTATCCGGGTGGAGTATTCCCTCATGGTGAGTGTCGCTATTTTCCTCTCACACTCGAGCATGTGGCTAAAGCTAAAACTCTCAGCCAGGTTGGAATTGATTAAGGGAATCCGGACATCAGTATGTAGTTTAATCTGAGGTAAAATCTACTGTTACATATGCGTCACTATAGTGCATGTTGGTACTAGGCTTTCTTTCATAGGCTTCTTAACGTCCTAGAAAGTGCCCACTGTGTCTTGGAGAGCTTTGGCAAAGACACCATCCTTGTACCAGGTGTTTTCCTCCACAACGTAGTGAAGAGGATCAGTCTCCTGAATAAACCTTTACGCAGTAACCCCTGTCTCCGAGGTGGTAGTGTCCTCTGTACCCTTTCTGCAGACTGCTTCATTGCATTTGTAAAAACAGCCGTACAGGTCCGACCCATATGCGGAACGGTGGTTCTAACCCCCCCCGTCCCCCTCCAGGTGTACGTGGACATCCCCGGGGCCATGAACCTGTCTCTAAGTCTGCCGCTGGTCATCGGCACTATCCCGCTTCACACCTTCGGCAGCCGCACCTCCAGTGTCAGCAGCCAGTGTAGCATGACCATGAGTTGGCTGGGAATGTCCCTGCCGGAGCGCCCCGAAGCCCCGCCCAGCTACGCGGAGATTGTGACCGAGGAGCAGAGGCGGAGCCTGGAGGTGACAATGTCCAGGGAGGAGTTGGAGGGGCCGCTGTTTGCCTATGTCCAGGAGTTCCGCTTCCAGCCACCGCCGCTCTACTCCGAGGTACGCGTGGGACGACGTGACACAGCTTGTCTCAAGCCCAATGCGGTCGTTCAGCCTCTGAGAGGTTCCGTTCCAGTATTTACAGTAGTGTCTCCTCTTCCCCTAGGTTGATCCTAATCCCGATCGAGCCAGCAGCACAGAGGAGCAGAGGTCCGACACCTGTCCGTCACGTTGAAGGAAACCCTGAACCCGCCCTGAGACGTTTTGGGGCGTTTCTAATCGGCTGTTTTTGTTTAGTTTTCCCCCTGGCGACAGCTTTTGCACTCCGCTGTCGACGTGGAGAGAAAACAAACATACAAACCAACTTGGGCAAGTACCACCGGTGAACGAAGCCCCGTCCCCTCCTCGAGAGAGAGGCACAGGAAGTCCGTACGGGAAACGCTTCTTAGAAGCCTGCCTGCCTTTCAGAGGGACGGCCGGACGAACACACCCATAACCTGTGAGACCCCGGGAACCAAGACACCCCTGGTGGAGAGAGTGAGAACTCGCCAGGGCCTTGTCTGCCTACAGCTCTTAACCGCCTACTTTCTTCTGCAATTCCGGCACATGTGGACATGGCTCTCCCATGGAGCAGAACTGATCATGTCAAGACCTGAGCGGAGAAACGGAAGACGGGAAGAGAGGGCAACACAACCACCACTGTAGGACGAGCTCAGCAGCAGTAAATGACTGAGTGAATGCTAGCCTCCTCCAATAGATCTGGAACTGGCTTTATATCCAGGCCTCCTCTGGTCTCAGTTGGGATTTTTGCACGTTATTCTTTGCTTGAGTTGTGTGGCTCTGTTTGAAGAAGAAAACATTTGTTACACTTCCTTTTTTTTTATGTGTAGTAATATGTTGGACTAATGAGACTGCAGGCTTATCTTCTAGACTCCTCGTCCACACATATTCGAACAACGTAGAGAACGTAGACACTAGAAGAAGAATTAAAAGGACAAACAATGCACTGACCTTGTTTTAGCTTTTGTTAATGTAATTTTATTTTCCTAATTACATTTCCTTGTTGCGTAGACTGGACCTAAAAGAAGCAGCACTCTCTATCTTTTTCCTTAGTTTGAATCGAAGTGTCACTTACTTTTTCCTGGTTGTTAAGTCTTTTGATTTAGTTCCATACTTAGAATGCCTTCAAGCCAATCATTGTTAGCTTTGTGTTTATGTTCTGCTTTGTTCTGGAGAAGAGGGGCTGCAGGCCAGAACTTGTGTCTGTAATGTCAGCATTCCCTCTACTCCCAGTACAGAGCCACACAAGCTTACATACTGCCTAAAAAAAAGCACTGTCTCAGGTGTTCTTCTCACTTGCCAAATGGTTAAAAGAAAGTTAAGAAAAAAGTAATGTTTTGTTTTAATTGCACTGTTTGATAGAGTAAAGGAGGATTTATTTTCATATTACCAAAACAAGAGAGAAGACGAATAAACGGAGCAGCAAGGCAGCTTTTGAAAACGAGCGACATTCCCTTTTTGTCCTTGCTAAAGTTGCCGACTTCATCCACCTACTGCATTTATCTTCCAGACCCGTGAAGCCTGAAATGTTTAAAAAAAGAGGGTGAATGGAAGCCCCTGCCTGAAATAGTTGGAGGTTGCTAAAGCTCCACTCGAACTGGCCAGAACAAGTAGTGTCTGGTTGAAATGAGCAATACATTGGTTTTAAAACTCATTCAACACTTAAACCAGCAAGACCGGAGATTTTGCATCATCTTGAACATCAGGCATTTTTTGTTAATAAAAAATAACACAAAAAAAAATTGCATTAATGGTGAGGGTCTGGAGAAAGTCTGGTAATCACATGTTGTGATGTAGTCGAGCAGTGTTGTCGGACATTAATGTATTATTTAATCTTTTACGATTAAATTAATTTGGAAAGTTTACAGTTCCAATTAGTTGACTCACATTTGCATATGTGTGTATGTGTACTCTGTTAAGATCTTTTTAGCAAAATGAAGAATGCTCCTTACAGGCACCGATGAACTGCGATTTAAAGTGATCTTATCTTAGTGGCCTTGACACAGAACTAACCTAAATATTGAGTGTCCAAATCATTTACAACCTTGCTCTTTCTGCTCCATTTTGTTTGTACGTCTGTATGTATCATTGGTCCATTAAGGCTTTTCAAAGGGACAAAAAGGGAAGACGATGTTGTTGTTTTTTTCTTCAACAGGAAAAAGATGCATAACCCCGTTACAAGCCTATTTGACTGTGTGTTTAGTAATGACTGGGCTAGTTTATGTACTTGGGCATTTATAGTTTCTTATCCAGTCAGAGAAAACCCTGTTTAGTTACGTTCATCTCTCAGCTTCAGGTAACCGCTGTAGATCAGCCCCCCCCCCCCCAACTGAGAACGAGTTGAGTAGACTGAGATCCTTGTTTTCACTAACATTTTTGTTTGTTTTATCTTGGGGAATCTGTATCAAGCTAAAAGAAAAATGAATAAGCTTATCCGTTTCAGGTTGGTTGAATATACAGTCCATTGTTTGGGCCCTAGTGTAGTCCTGTGTTAAGCTAAATTCCTGACTTGTTGAAGTGAGGGATCAAAATGTTGAAAATGGGAGAATGGATCGAAGATGTTTTAGTTTGATAATTTAAGTGCAATATTACTCATTTGAATTTGTATTATTCACTTTTTGTACTAGTTTCCCTTTAAAGTTTTGATCTTGATCATCCTATATTTTATCAATGATCTGGTTCTTTTGAGTTTAATAAACCTTTGTTTAAATTTATATTTGCCTTATATATGTCTTTTTGTCCATGTGCATCCGTTGGTAGAGGTTATACAATACAAGTTGTATAAAAGGATTTATTTCTAAACAAGAGTGTCTGATAAAATGTAAAAAGTAGTTAGTCTGACTCTACTAACTCGAGTCTGAATAAAGGTTCAGTGGCTCAGCATCCAGGGAAGTACAGCAGTGCTTCATTTGAACAGAAACAAGCCAACAGTGGTTACTACACACATGACCTGTGCAACAGCACACCTGCTGGCTGGTACTTGAACTTACTCTTCTCACCATGTAATACACTGCATAGGGATGACACTCTAAACCCGGATATATTGACTGCTGAGAAAAACACATTTCGACACCAGTGGCTTCTGCTTAGGACTACATTGGCCAGACCGAGTGGAGGTGGTTTAGTAAAAATGTTCACAGAGTTAAAGTATGTGATGAGTTAATGTAAGTCAAGCAATGTCAACTTATACTTGCAGAATGTTTTATTCAGATGTGCTAATTACATTTAATTCTGTTAAGGATTATATTTGCTTATGTAAAGGGAGTTTGCGTCCCCCTTATATCCAAGACTGTACAACTTAAGGATTTAAAAAATATTCTTTGCAATGAATCTTTCTGGAAAAGGTTTTATCAATTCATGTGATCAATCCCTATTTAGTCTGCATATTTGAAGTGTTTCACATGGCACGATTGATGTGTGGACAATTTTGAGCCAATTTTGAGCCAATGTGTGTGAGCCTAGATTAAACCGTTTAAAACTGCTAAAACTCTGGGATTCAATCCGAGGTGCTATAGAACAGTACTGGACAGCTGGCAACACAACATCTCCTGAATGTTCCCTTTACGCAAGCATTTTCAATTTAAAGCTCTACGCTGTTAAGTCCTTAAAATGTAGTTGCACCACTGACATACTGTAGCCAATATTTCTTTCTCAAGAGAGACCATCGCTGCTGTTTATCTGGCAAGCTGTAAGGGGTAAAGGGTCAGATGCTTCCGAGGCACTGGAAGCCAGGGATACCAGAGATAATGAGTGCACTTACTGATTGACCTTGTCTTATGAGGGGGCTCCAGGGTCATGGACCCTGTGAAGGTCATAGGTCATTTACGTTGGACTAGTACAGTATGACATAGGTCGCTAAGACCCATTTTTAGGAACAACTTCTGACATGTAGCACAGCTGTAGCTCTGCAGGAACACAGAGGAACATTCAACAGGATTTATGAGTCACACTGAATGTCATGAAAAGATTGACCTTGTTGTCCCTGCCCCTGCTTGATCAGAACCAACAGGGTCAGAGACAACAAGGTTGGATCAGAACCAACAGGGTCAGAGACAACAAGTTTGGATCAGAACCAACAGGGTCAGAGGCAACAAGGTTGGATCAGAACCAACATGGTCAGAGGCAACAAGGTTGGATCAGAACCAACAGGGTCAGAGGCAACAAGGTTGGATCAGAACCAACAGGGTCAGAGGCAACAAGGTTGGATCAGAACCAACAGGGTCAGAGGCAACAAGGTTGGATCAGAACCAACAGGGTCAGAGACAACAAGGTTGGATCAGAACAAACAGGGTCAGAGACAACAAGGTTGGATCAGAACCAACAGGGTCAGAGGCAACAAGGTTGGATCAGAACAAACAGGGTCAGAGACAACAAGGCTTGATCAGCCTTTTATTGTGCATATTTCCTTCTTTATTAATAAACTGCATTGATAATAAACTCATAGCAATCCAAAAATAAATGAAATGGATGGCTCTTCCCCTTAACAAAATCAAGAAAGATGAGTTTGCTTTGATTCATTCATTAGTATTTTTAATATGAGAACTACGCGGCCTGTTTGTAATGCCAACATCTGTGATGTGACAAACACATCACTGTAATACCAAATAATTTTTAGTCAGCAACGTTTTGCAATATGTGAATTACAAAGGAAAAAGAGGTGTGTGGACAATTAATTTAAAGCCATACAGTGAAATAAAATGCACTACACTCAGACAAGGCTTTTGCCTTCACTCAGGCAATGGACATTTTGCTTGATGTACAAACCAAGCTTCATAAAACATTCCGAAACATGTTTAGCCCTTCGGACTTCATGAACGTAAATCATATTCGTCCCAAAACAGTGCCAGGTAATCGTTCCACACACATCGTACCCGTTCCATTCCGGTATCATGACTCAGCGTTGTCCTGACTTTTTTGTTTCCCTTTGTCCCCCCCCCCTGGGCCCCGCTCCGTGGCCCCGCCCCCTGGCGTGGCCCTGTGGGTCTGGCTCTTTGTGTCAGGCTGACCCTTTGTGACCCAGATAATGGCGGGTGGGATTATTTGAGTGCATCGTCGTGCTGACTACCTAGTGCTGATGCAACGCAGGCCTCAGCTTTTTCTTCTCACCGACTAATCCTTGGTACCCTAACCCCTTCTGTATGACGGCCTGTGACAGGGCATCTCCAGGACAACCGTGGGAGGGGCCTAACTGCTTCATCGTCACTGTTACATAACCAGTCTGACGTTTAGACTGGTGCAAGCGGGAGAAGGACCGCTTGCTCCAGCTGTTGCTGGAAATGTTTCAGTGGAGGAAACTTGGAACTACAGGATTTGTGGATGGAGAGTTTGCCCGATGAAGAGTTTAAGGGGCTGAAAACAAACTCCAACATGAGCAATTATATAAAATGAGGGTTTATTGAATGAAAGTCTTCCTAAAAATCAGTTTGAGAAAAGAAAACATAGAGATACACAACTTCATGAATAACAGTTTGTTTTTCTAAACATCCCATTTCAGGATGCATGTGCTCTATGCTGTATGTGCATGATCTATAAGAGTCACTACCACCCCAAGTTCACCATAAATTAAGTTTGAAAGCTTGAGATCTTCTAGCTTTCAATATGACTGGGGTACATGTCTTTTCAGGAAAATGGACTGATTTCTTTAAAGCAACAGGATGTTGTTTGTGAAGGAAATGTCAACACTATTGTTTAAATTTCATCACAATTGAACAAAAAAAATACTTTGGCCGGGGTGGATTTGCCAATCACAGTTGCAATGCTTTATTTTTAACATTGTTTTCTAGTCAAATTAAGTGGACATTATGACCCCTAAGACGTAGCCTTCATCATAGACACTTGGAGCATGTTGACTAAATTATGAGAAAGACCAGTTTTTGTTCTCTCTGGTGCACTGACCATAGTTAAGACAAATAACTCCAGTCAGATCCAGCTTTGCTAGAAGATGGCGTGCAGTCTGAGCTAATTAGGGAGCCTTGCGTTTAAATTAAGTTTAGCAAGGATGTCCTGAAATTTCACCGTCCTTTTAAAACAAGTTGGGTACTCATATCTGCCATTGTGATTCTGCAAGGTTTTATTGTTAGACATCAAGGCTGTAATGCTCCTGAACCATTTTAAAGAGTTGTGTGGCCTCTGCTCATCCCCATCAACAACATGAAGGGAACTGGCTCAATCCAGTCTCAAGGCTTTATACTCCAACACCCTCTGCGAAGACACGACCAGTGTTGTTACGGCAACAGATGTCACTTCTGACAGGTCCTCAGGGTGAGATTACCAATGACTCTGCTGAGGACAAGCGGTTTACCATCACAAGTGGACCAGCATAGCACAGGAAACATTGGAAGCCCACTGCGCAGTACTCATGTGCATGTCAGCCCGGCACAGCCAAAGACCAGAATCCCAGTCACCTTGAAGGGCTGGATACACTCACGCATACGATGGGACAGTAATAGGGCAACTGGTCCAAAGGTGTTGAATCTCCACATCTCTGTGGTCCTCTGCTGCCACGGTCGCCACGGTGATGCGTGACTTAACACGTATTAGGTAAGAGGTGGACAGCTGCCAGCACAGACATGGACCCTTGTGCGGGTGTGGGCCTGGGTATGCCAGGGGGGCAACCTGATAGCCCCAGCAACAGCCCGGGCTACGCTGCTCTGCCAGGGCTCTGGACTCAGCAGTCTGGACCGGCATTGTCAGCGCTCCTCCAGAGACACCGGGGCTGTTGGCAACCAGAACCATCAATTGAAGTTCTCAATAACACAAGAAGCAGGCATATTATTAGTGCTATGAAAACAAACAAACTCCAGGAGCCGTGCATTCATGTGAATACAGATGATACTAACGGGTCACTTGGATGGATGTGGCATACTGTCCATTGCTATCCAGCTTCAATTCAGTGTATGTGCACATTGCATTGGGAAATGAATTTAGTGGTAATGAAGATTTGGGCTAAGTGTTTTTTCATGTTGCCTTCCCACAAAGCAAAAGCTGTCATGTTGTTGATGGCATGACAACCGCAGAAACCATTCACTGTTTTTGTCCTTTTGCAATCATACCTTCATTTGAAAGTCCACAGACCACCACAACTGCCATATTGACAACCACACACATTGTCAGATCATTTAGATCAGTTGATTAGCTGTGTGTCGACTTAAGCGGTTCCTCATAAGGGGATTAGATGTTCCTAGCTGCCAATGGGGTGGCTGTCACATGAACATGAGGTTTTGTCAGGTTTTATTAAATGTCCTTGAAATTCTGGAAGCCACCATTAAAAGCCACCCGGAGTTCATTACTTGAGGTTGACAGATTTACTCTAGAGAGCTTCGTTTGAACCGGGCACAATGCTGTTGTCCTCCATTGGGATCCCATATGTGGCGCCTTTAGGGGGAACGTTCCAACTGTGAAATCGCTCTGGTTAAGAGTGTGAGCTAAATGAAAAAAGATACATCAAATGGAACTATATTTAGTAAAAAAGATGAGCAGCAGCTAGGACAGAAAGAAGGTGGGTGTCAGAGACACGTAGGGGGCATACCTTCTACCTGGCCTCTGGGCTAACTCATGTTTCTGCATCCTCTACGCTGGGTGTAGTAGTCTATTCTGAGACTGGCAGAGGGGAGGTTATGCGGCACCCCACTGTATTAGGGGCTGTTTATGTCACAGAGGTTTTGCACAATATCACCGCCCGTTCTCTGAGGGGTTTCTTGGACACAGCTTACAGCAGCCTCAGAACAGAAGGATTGTAGTTGTAAGATCGGTTCCCAGTTATGGCATTGATTGTGTATACAAAATTCCATGATGTTTATGTACAAATATTTTGCCTTGTTGCCAATTTTGGTATCTTACACACACGTGTTCAACGCTGTGTGCCCTGTGGTATTTGTAGTAACTTCAGTGGCAAAGCCTAGCCATCTTATTTTAAGCGGCTGGAGAGACCAGTGCTTCACTTCTTTTTTTACCTTCCTCACTCCAGGAGGGAGCATCCATTTTTAGATGTTGCTGACTCACGACCCAGCCTGAGTCCCTTTCCAACCGCTCAGTTTCTCAGTTTCTCCTGAGTCACCCTGACCCCTCCACAGACACACACACCAGCCCATCACCACCACCCAACCCCCACCCCACCCAACCCCCACCCCCTTTCGTGGCTGAGTTCAGCAAAAACAGCAGGTGCTACAGGACATGAGAGCCTTGCTCTGCTGGCCGGTACCAGACAAGATCCCCCAGCATGCCTCTCTCTGACCCGACCCTGTCCTGCTGGCATTCTTTCCAGTCGCATAACATCCAGCCTCCCCTCCCAAACTCCACCCGCCCCTCAACCCCCAACCGCCCTCTAGCTGTCAAAGGAATCTGTGAGGGAAGCCCATATTTTCTGTCAGTTACAAAGACTCTCTTTTCTTCTTTTTCCCCTCTCTCTCTCTCGGAGCAGTCTGAACTAAATGCCCTGGAAAAGTAGTGCCGCACTGATGTATCTAGCCCAGTAGTACCCTGTTTCATGGAAGCGACCCCTTGTATGGACCACTAACTCAATTATCTTCTTCTATTCTAGCCATCGGCTCATTTTCAATAATAATAATCATGATGACGAAAGAAAGAAAACACACACGAGGAGCTTTTGGAAATGGATTTGTTGTCAGGTAACCAACACTGGTGCAACATGAACCCTGTGTGTGTCTGTGTCTGGATGTTCTGCTTGGAAACCATCTTGACATAGCACATTTTGGAACCATTCCTAATGTCCTCTGCACAGTGCTCTAAATATAACCTTGAGAAATATAATTGTGATGTACTGCAATAACGACAGAATGTTATGTCTTAAAGTACAATATTTGTGAACATAACCAATGTCAAACCAATAAAATAATCTTTGTTTGTTCTCCGAATGTGTCGAGAATGTTACAAAGCCTATTGCTGTAATACAAAGTGTACACAATAAGAAATAAAGGACAACAAAACTCTCCCCAAGCCATAAGAAACATGATCATCAGAATCTTACTTGCCACTTGGATAATTGAAAATCTTTTAGAATCTCCCCCACCAAAAAATGCTTCTGCTGTAAAATATGCAGTGTAAATTGTCCAATTGCTCAGGGTGTATTTGGCCCATATTTTCTCCTTCCATTTGCTCTCAGCTTGTTCACATTGCAGTAAACCTTCCCTACAATGCCAGATAACTGGACAGGGACAATACCTGTTGATATCCTAAATGAAGGCTGACTAGAAATGTGATCCAGTGGATGATGCAGAAACTAAGTTATGCCGACGTTGCTTGGTCTCTTACCCGGCGCTTACATCTGTGCAGCGGGATGTGCCACAGTACCCACAATGCTCTACAACTACAGTACCAGTCAGGATACAGGACACACCCATTCACCTGAATTCATCCTATATCTGCCTAGGAAGCCCAGGCCGGATGATTTTCACCCGGTCCCAGTATTGTGACGTCCAATTTACGATCCGGGCTTTGACTGTTCAGGAGAGTCACAGATGGTGAGTCTCCTCCAATGAGCTTTGTTTTAACCCTTTCTGCTGTTCAGCACGTTGCTCCCTCAACCAGTAAGTATGTTCTGACGTATGAGTGTTGGAGGACAACTACATGGGGAGGGTGTGAAGAGCACAGCAGGCAGGCACCAATTATTGATCGTGTTCTACTAAAATAAATATGTCTCGCACCGTATCACCTTACTAAACATGACCCTTTTTTTTTAGAGCCGCAGTTTGTGATCCACACAACGCGTTAATATAAATGCATCTCCAGTACGTCTACAGTACAGCACTTCTCACATTATATAACGCCATAGTTGTTATGCCGGTATATTGATGTCGACTGGTTTCGTGTTCCATAAGTTTCCTGGCACAGCAGCTAGGCCAACCACCCAAATGTAGTTCTGGCCAGTTTGAAATCCACGGCCATGTGTGTCACCTGGTTTGACGCCCAGTCTGACCTTAAGAGTCCACACGGTTGTAGAGGATGGGGGGGGGGGCGTAACCCCTCGTCTTCCAAATGAATTTGCTGAAAACCAACAGGGGATCGAAATTCTGAACACAATGAAAAAAGGTTGAAACGTTGATTGGATGCGAGATGTTGCCTAAATCTGGAAAAAAGGGCTAATAACTGTTTTAATTCATTGTTTAGCTCTGGAAGTTAGAACACGATTCATGCATATTGTTTAGACATTATGCTCATTATCTTGCCCATAGTTCTTCTTGTGTCTGTTATACGTTTGTCATACATTACCCTTGGTCTCACTCGTCTCCACAAAGGTCATTCTGCTTAAAGCTGGAGAAAAACGAGACAAGGCACATTGAACATTAATTTTTAATTTGTTTTACAGAAGTTTGGCAAATTCTTAGCCAGTGATTCAACAAAGATCTGGTAATGTTTAGTTTATAAGCAACCACCTTAGTATTTGCACATTCAGCAGTTTACGTATCTGGCATCCACATGAGACATGAAAGAAAAAGCAGACAAGAACAGATATGATGACATTAGATGACAGGCTATTTACGTTTTACTTGATTTCAACAAACAATGATCTAATAGAATCAATAAAGTGTTATCGGTATTTGTGTCCTCAAAACTTGCTGATCTATAACTATTTCAAGAACAGCTTTACTGAAAAAAAGAATCTTTCCCGCGACACGGTGGCCTAAAGCAACGGGCTTTGGGAAAATGTGATACATATTTGTATTTATTTGTCCTGATAATTGGCTGTACTGAAAGTGTGCGTTTGGGGCAGAGGAAAAGTCTGCCCTTCTTTATGAATCACTACTATCTTTCCTGTCACTCTCAACCCCACCTGGAGTGTGTCCTGCACACATTATCCTCCCTCCCTCAACTTCAGCCAAGTCGGCCCAGCCAATGGCCAGCAAGTCGTGTGGTCACACCCTACAGCTCCACTCCTCTGCAGACTCATACATGTACATGCCCTCCTAGCCACACATATAGACACACACAGTCATTTTGTCACCCTAATATCACCTCGCCCCACACCCTTTCACTCTCTTTCTCTCCTGGGATTATTTCTAAGGGCCTCCCGATGTGTAAAAAGTACACCTCAATCCATCTGTGAAGCCATCTGTCTATCTCTCTCTTTGGGTCTGTCCATCTTCCACACAGTGAGTTCTGAGAGGGAGGAACAAGGACAGACCAGTCTACTCCGGTCCTGTGACTCAATTGCGTCATCAGAATGAGGCGCCAAATTCAAAAAGCCCCTCTCAAGGGCCACAGTTTGGGGGCAGGCATTTTCATCGTCACCTCAGAGGAATGTATTGTAGTGTTACACATGCAAGTACAAATCTTCTATGACCGATTCACTCACATTCACACACCAAGTTTCACTCGTCTCCCAAGTTGAACTGCAAACGACTGCAATAGTGATTCTGAGAAAGGGTTCCTGACCCAGTCCACCTCTCAGTTTTGACTCGCCACGGTGACTCAGAAGACCACTGATGTGTGAGAAATGTTTCTGCATCACAAATTGCTCATACGGTCTAGGCGCCTGTGGCTTCACACAGGCCTCTCGGTTCCCGGTCAGCAACCCACCGCTGAGGGATGCCTTGACTGACCCACGTGGAAAACCTGACCGGACCGGCAGAGGCCTGCTAATATAGCCCGGGGATGTGACCGGTTGGGACTGGTGCAGTCTGCTGGACAGTGGTGCCATTGTGGCCGTGGCTCTTTGATGTGCCACATCCCGTGTCGCGTGGTCACGGCGTGCATCACTACCATGCTACGCAGGCTCCTCCCAGCCATGGTCGCAGTCCAACCGAAGGAGGAGAACGCACATTGAGCCTCCCCTTTCCACCTCCCTCCCCGACCCGGTGTGGGGCCCCGCTGTATTTATAACGGATTGGGAGGAGGGGGGGGGGGGGTGACTCGAGGCAAACCCAGCACAGCTCGCTCGGAGGTCCCTCTACCTCGATATTTATAGGTTCCAGAAGGCGTGGCTGTCCTTTTCTGGGGCAGAAGAAGGGTCGGTGGGACCCGGCTGGGACTCGTCGGCGCTGAAAGCTGGCAGGGTTGAAAGGCTTTATCAGGGCCCCACAGGTCATCTGTATGTTTTAGACTGCACACACACACACACAAAGCCTGAAGGCATGCACACAGACACACTATCGCTCAGAGACAACTCCGTCACGGTTGTATGAGTGGGTGTGGCAAAAGCCAGTTCTTTTTGATAGCAGTGGAAAATGCATACACTGTAAGGCCACACTGGAAATGTATATTCTCAATTGCTCATGGTTCGAGGCGGAGATCTCACAGAGACTAGTGGAGATCTCACAGAGGCTAGTGGAGATTTCACATAGGCTAGTGGAGATCTCGCAGAGACTAGTGGAGACCTCACAGAGACTAGTGGAGATCTCACAGAGGCTAGAGGAGATCTCACAGAGACAAGCAAAACAAGACTCAGATACATGTTGCTGAGCCAGACTCCTTCAGGTTTTCAGCTAAGACCATTGGCAACCGCGAAACAACTGATACCGTGGGCCCGGCAAACATTGAGCCTCCCCCAGTCCGAGGGTAAAATTAAAAGTGGTCACTGCAGGGTCTGGGCTTCCAGTGTGAGCAGCCAGTCACTATCACACTCTGCCGTGGATCTCTGCCAAGCAGACAGGGGGGAATGGTGTGAACAACATATACTCCAGGGACTTGAACTAGATTCGGCCCAGCCAGTGTTTTTAGTTGCAATGTTTCATGGATCACATTCAATTCACAGCAGATGTTATTGTGGGTGTTGAGGAAGGGTTGGGTATTTTGGCTTCTAAACAATGCAGTTGTTTTGTAAAAGTGTAAGATAAGAAAACATAATGTAAAACAAAGAAGATCAACACAAGTACAAATGACAGAACTACAAATCACCGTTCACTCCTCCTGCCAATGAGAAGTCTAAAGGGAAATCTAGATGTACTCTAGACGTTTCAGTCCAATCAGCACAATTAAAAAGGCAATAATTAATTAAAACGTTAGGTCAACTGTATTTGAACTGCTGTCTGATTGTGTACATAATGGAAATAAAAGTTATTACATAGGAAAAAACTGTTAATAAAATGGTTGGTGCTGTCTGGAGTTTTAGTACACTGATAAAAACTCAAACTAAGACTAAAATAAGTAACAAAGTGAACACAGCTGGAATAATAAACACAACTATAAAGTGACCAGCCTTCAACATCTGCACAAGTGCTCATTAAGTATTGCACCCACAGCATGTACTAGGAGTGTGGATGTGTGTAGACAAATGTGTGCGTGTTGTTGACTGTGGATATGGTAGATGTCGTGTGTGTCCATAGTGAGCATGTGCGAACAAGCCAGGCTCAATGTGTCGTGTGTGAGTGCGCGAAAGTATCTACTGCACAGATTACAATGCACTCCCGTCTGACAGTTAGCGGAGTTGGAGCATTTCATTTCCGGTATCTATGCTGTGGACATCATGACCCCTGTCTGTGTCTAGTAGATGGTTTGAGAACAGCCCGTTGTTTGGCTGGTCGGAGAACGCCATCTCCGTGGCCGCCCTGCGACACCGTGTGGATAAACCCCCCCCCGGAAGGAACTCAGACCTCTGCCAAAGAGCCGTGCGGTCGTGGGCGATGCGGTTGCCGTGGAAGTCTGGGAGTGTGTTCTCCAAAGTGTGTCCGTGGAAGTCCACAGAACATGGAGAACACCGGCGCTGTCTAGGAGCAGGGGCCTTCAATCAGCAGGGCATTGTACTCAGGGCCTGATGAGGGGGGAGAACCAACATGGCCAGACACAACACGGTCACTTGGCACTCCCCAAGCGGTCAACAGGTTCACGGAGACATACAGTGTTGTACTGGGCCATGCCAGCATAGAGGGCCTTTGCCCTCAGTGAGGAGACAGACACAATCAACTGATTTAGTAACCCGCGTGATACTGTCCATCTGTATTTCATTGTAGCCTCCTATGTTTTGTGCCGACCCCACGAATTGAATCCTTTTCTAAGAGAAAAGCTAATGGGTATGCAACTGATAATAAAACACGTGTCAAGGTGAGGTGTGATTGATTGGGTCCACTCTCTAATCACTGGGAAAATGACAGTCACATTGTACATTTCTGGGGCTCTTAACAATGTAAGTGAAATTGTGCCAAACACTTTAAAAACTTAATATGTCAGTTTTGTTGTGAAACAGCTGCTTTGGGGCAGCTGTTAAAACACTGTTCTGCATGTATGGGCGTGTAGCTGTCCAATTAGAATGAATGTATATGCTGATTTTCCAACATTCTAATTTTAATAGCACAAAATGGGTGAGTCGGAAACCATAGCTGTAGCTGGTATATTGAAAGGTAATCATATAATCGTCTTTTTATGAAATGTCAAAACCTGCCAAACAGAGATTCAAAATGAATCAGGGTTTGCATTTCATTTGAAAATCAGAGCCACGCTGTCTAATTACAATCAGGCCAACGCTTGTTGTCACTCTCTTTTCTATTTATCTTGTAGATACCATCCCTGTATGTTGGCAGTAGCACCACCGCTCCGAGTGAAATTCGGGGTGTAAATACCTAAGCCAATAAATGTCATTCTGATCATAATGCAGAAGCCAGCTTCAGTGCAAGGCTGATTGTGGACCAAGTCCTGGCAGATGTCCAACGTCCTCAAAGTAGCACAGAGAAAAATTTTATCGATGTCTTCTTTTCTCGGGGACGTCTGCCAAGCTAGGCAGTGCAACATGACCTGGCACTTACTCACATTAGACACGCCTCCGGGGACGCTCTTCGATTCCCACAAATATGAGCAGGGTGGCAGATTAATAGGTCTTAGCTTTCAGTTTGTTAAGCCTCTGACCTTGTCGCCCTTCATAGATAAATTACCTCAGCAGCACGTAAGGGAACGAAAACGCAGCAACATCCTCCAGTGCATTTCACTTGTAAGTCCTGAACTTCTTAGTAGAACAAGCCCCTAATTGAGACTTCTCACAAGAGATATTCAAATGTAAGTAATTTTGTTCATACTTTCCATAGCTGGTGTTCTGCATTCATCTGTGGGTGGTCGGAGGGTAAGTGGAGGGGGGGATTAATAAACCAGGGGCGCAAAGGGCACATTGATGAGTGTTGAAGGGGGTCAGAGTGTAAAGGTCACAGCAATGAATGTTTGCGAGGTCAGAGTGTAAAGTTCACAATGATATGTGTTGAAGGGGTCATAGGTTACAAAGTGAATGGCATAGGGGTACATTAAATCTGACTTGGGGCGGGAAGTGTCTGGGAACTTGAATACAGTCCGTACCAAAGCTGCAAAAGAAGATGAATAGTGAACACACAATAGACAGGTGAGCCCTCTTTTGATGAACCCATCTGAAACATACAGTACACCTATTGTTCCCTGGAGAGATTAATCCAAGTCCTGGACTTGAAACAAGCTCAATGGGAAATCTCCATGACAAGGTATTTTTAGTTCCAGACTAGACTTAGTCCGTCTCCAGGTTCGATACCTGCCTGTAATACCGCATCTGTTCACACTCGCTGAAATGTACCCGTGGCTAGAATTCTTGAACTGTGTAAAACAAGTTTGTGATATTGCCCCAGAAGCTGGCCCACATTCACAGTGTTTTTCAGCCTGACACAGGGCCATTTCACATCATGGGTTACGCAACTCTCACACAAGCTCTTCTCTCTTCATTTCAAACTGCTGACATTGACCATAGACAGCTGCCAGCCATTGTAAATGCAATAACAGGGAAGACCAATTGAATCAAGACAGCCTTTTGTTAAATAATTGTTGGAGTATTTATTAACAAAGTTACAGAGACCTTAGAAGGTTTGAGGGGGCTGGCTTGTGTCCTAAAACTATACAACAACATTTACACCCAGGATAGATCTAAATCATTTTCAGAAACGCTGACTTGGACATTCACACATTCATTTAGTAAAACAGTTATACATAATCATATATATATATAAAAACAACACATCAAAACAGCGACAGTTTTCGTGACATCAAACAAGGGGCTAACGAAAAAATATCCTATTAAAAAAAATTAAATGTTTTAGTGCAAAGGCGGTAGAAATATAAAAATACTGTAGTGTTTTTCTTTGAGGTATAAAAACCGCGCGGTGGATTAGAGGTGTGTGTCCGCAATGGGGATACGTCTCAGCTCCACGATCTGGGAGTTGGACGTGCCTCCGTCGTCGTGACTCCCCTGGAGAGACTCGCTGTCGCTGATATTAAGGCCCGATCCTGACAGGAAGACAGAGAGTACACAATGTCAGTCACCACTTGTTGATATTGTCTGTTCTGAGGCGTATGGCGCAGGTAACTCTACTACCGGACAAGAGCTAGGAGAATGCAGGTCATGGCCTATGTGCTTTTCATTACCAAAAGCATGAGGTCACTTATTTGCTGTGATGATGATCCGGAGCGAATAGCGTGACCGATGATCAACAACAAAAGCATTTAGCACATTGTGGAAACACTGGTCCCGGGTGGCTGGTGTAGGTGAGCCATTTGGAATAATGATTGAGCGAAAACGATTTTCCTTGAAGAATCCAGAGGGCACAGGACCTCAGACTGGGGAGATTTTTCATCACAGCCTGAGGCAACTTGAGTGGCCCAGCAAAGAGGCATACCCAATAAGACTTAAAGCTGGAAGAGGCATACCCAATAAGACTTAAAGCTGGAAGAGGCATACCCAATAAGACTCAAAGCTAGAAGAGGCAAACCCAATAAGACTTAAAGCTGGAAGAGGCATACCCAATAAGACTTAAAGCTAGAAGAGGCAAACCCAATAAGACTTAAAGCTAGAAGAGGCAAACCCAATAAGACTCAAAGCTGGAAGAG
>JACXGK010006248.1:0-29508 GCA_016801125.1 Novumbra hubbsi
ATGTATAATGTGTATGTATGTTAATCACTGTTGCTAATGTAAATATATTCCCCGTGAGGGACGAAAACCACAACCTACTTGTCTGTTCTAGTATTCTTTCAGTCACCCACCTATATAGGGTTTTGACACCGGCCGTTGCGTTCCCCCACCTCCAGCGAGCTCACTAGTTAGGTACCATCAAGGAGGTGGGCACGTAACACAACTGAATGTGCATTGAATTGCTTAAAGAACAAAACCAGGTAAACTACATCATCTAAATCAATCATCTCTGTAATGGGTGCAATGAAACCAAACGCTTAAAGGTCACATTTTGCTCAGAAAATTATTAATTACTTTTTCAAATAAAAAAAGTAATGAAATGTGGGCCTGGAGAACAGAATATATTGAAACAAGTGTCTTGCAGCAAAGCTTTCTGGGAAATAACGCTGTTATTACCAAATAACTTTTGGGTCAACCAAAATAAAAATAATACTCAGAAATTGGACTTAGACCAAAACTGTCTGGATGATGTATCAACATCAAATGTCCAATCTGCTGGGAGCATCTGTGATATGGGCCTCAATCTTAACGTTAATATCACAAAATTGGGAGAATAACTGGGTAAAAAAAAAAGATAAAAAAATACAACCCTCAATGTATTAACTTACAAGAGAAAGAAAGCATTGCAGTGATTTTGATTCCAGCAACAGCATTGACGCTGTTATATAAAAACTTCTGTGGATAAGGTGACAAAGGCAAACATAGTAAGGAACCTACAGTAAAGCTACACTAGCAACAACTAGTTAAAAAGATCCATAAACAGGCAAAACCATCTCTATTTTTCAACCGGGAGAAAGACCTTATAAAATATATTATGTGCAATACATCAGTTTAAAGCAGATTCCGACTAAATGACAGACCCTGTTAAGAGCCAAGTCTTAAAAAATCAAGATCACAACATAGGAAAATGTCGTGTTTATCGTGGAAATCATTTGAAAGCAAGTAGATAATTCAGCGTGCTGGTCTTAACTTTGAAAAAAGCATGCATGTACTGACTCAAGCTACCAGTGGTGACAAGGACAATAGCAAAACTAGAGAAAAATCAGTCAAGGATAAGGAGAGAGCAATTGTCTCTGGCAACAACCTGCAAAACCATACCCTTTTTCGGGATTGTCTAGCTTTCACCTTTCCAGTGCACCAGTTGTCAGTTGCATTTGCACCAAAACACATGGCATTGATTTTAAATGCTTATGCATCCTAACTGGACAGTTTGATATCCCAACAATAATTTGACTTGGTGTTATACTCTGATGAGTACATGTCCCCCTTTTTTTAACAGGGTATTTGGAAACAGATTCCAGAGAGCAAATGCTTTGCTATTTAGGATAACACAGCACAACAACAAATCTGAATGTTTTCATTAACAATCTATATCACCACAGACTTTATTCTGTATTAATTTAAAACAAACTTAGCTTAGGTTAGATTAGGTATTAGGTTAGGTATTTGAGTTATATTAAGCAAGATAACTGAAGAAAACTGATTTTATTCAACATATTTGCCAGCAAGAAATAGTTATGGCAAGTATTAAATTATAATAGCAACATACTGTTTCAAAATACAAAAGAAAAGACAGATAAGTTAATGTTTGAGTGTCCCTGGTTAAACATTTAAAACAAGTGTTGAAGAGTTTAGAAAATACCTACTAACTTTGCAAATGTTATTCATTTAAAAATGTCCATCATGAAGACAGTACTTTATTGGGGATTCTGAGAAAAAACTGATTACTGTAATTTTTCTAGCAGTTGTTGGATTTCTTGCTGGCCACGATACAGTTTCTTCAAACCTCTTGGAAGGTAACGGCAGGAAGACAAGTTTAAGTAACTCAGCGCTGTAGAATGGTCAATAATTAACCTGCACAAAAAACACGATGCCATATTTTATCTCCATGCATTACTTCATACCCGAACACATCTTAAAGCACTACTGAAAAAAAAATTAGTAATCATAACATACACTGCAATGCAAGACAAGAAAAATGGAAAGTGAGCTAGGTGTTAGAATCAATCTTTCTATAATATTATTTTTCAAATGGTCTTATTGCTTATTTAGAAAGGTTGTAGCACATAGGTAATATACTATAAGACTCTGGTCAGACTACATTTATTAGGTACTGTGTACCTAATATGTTTGTTGTTGAAAAGAAGATCAATGTGTTGCCTACCTCAGGACAGGTGTTGTGACCTTGGTCCCACTAAGGTTGAGGGAACACAGGATACTGTCTGTTCCGGTTCCTTGAGCTAAATGGCCCATGGCAATCTCCATGTCCTCTTCAGAGAAGAGCTGGTTGGCAAGGTCTAGCTCCTTCAAGGTGCTGCACCATTTCTGGGCCAGCAGGTGGAGTCCCTTCTTGGACAAGGTTACGGTGACATTACTGCTGAAGTACAGCCCCCAGAACAGACACTCAAGTTCTAAACAAAAATACAAAAAAAAAATAACAACAGCATTTTGAAAAGGCAGCAGAGCGTGTGACAGCCCATTATTTTACAATGTAATCATAAACCATAGTAATAACTGATATTTAAAACAGGCATTAATAATATAAGAAACTAGGTCACTGAAACACAGCTAACAGATTTGGCCAAATTGTGCACAAGATGTATTGCTGGTATATTGCACCTTTACATGGTAATGCCGAGAGGCCAGCGGCTGTGATTCTGGAACAACCTCTCAGGTCCAACACACGCAGTTTAGGAGAGTTGTAGAGAATCTTGGTCAAGTCCTGGTCAGTCATAAAGGAGACAGCAGTGGTGGCCATACACAGCTCCTCTAGTAAAGGGAAGCCAGACGTGAAACTTGACCCGCTACGAGTCATTTTAGGCACCGGGATGACATTCAGCATCCGGAAAGTCTGAGCCACAAAAGAGAAAATGACTCAAGGTCAGCAATGTTTATGTTCCCTCAAAACAAATATAGCTATGTAATTAAATTAATAATACTGGTAATTTAGTCAGAACAGTAATATTTTCTATCAGAGGTGTTTACAAGTACGGGGGCCAAAATAAAGGAAAAAATAATAAATAAATGATAAAATATTAATAGCAAGGAGTGACTTTAGAACAGCTCCAATACACCTTGGAATGCTGTCATGTCCTTAACTGTGTGTAGTGGGATATGGCACCATTCCTCAAAAAGAAAAGCCTCTAGTTCTTCGAGGAATGAAAAAGATGGAAATGTACTTTGAAGTCTGTGCTCCCAAACAACCCATTCAAAGGTTCAATGGAGTTCAGATCCGGTGATTGTTGAGGCCATGGAAGGTGTTTAATTTCATCCTGAATTATTGAATCATCATGACAGAAGTGTTTTGCGCCACAGGGCACACCTAGTGCTATAAAATGTCCTCACTGTTCCACTTGACAAATTGAAAACATTTGTGGTTTGTGACCGATGCACCTACAATTTAGACATATTTAACATCTCTGAGGATTATTTCTGGTAAACTCTGTTTGTTGACTCATGTTGCTGTGGCCTCTGCTGCTGCCTTTTTAATTGTGATTTAGTTATTTTAAAACAGAAATCACTTTACATGTCGTGTTTCTGTTATTTTTCATAACAAATAAATACCTGTAATTTAGGACAGGCATTTTGTAAAGCTTGGATGCAGATGGGAAGCTGGCAGTATCCACTGTCCAACTTGGTGTTGATTTCCAGCAGCTGCAACTTAGGGCAGCATCCTCTCTAAAACAAAAGGCAGTAGGGGACAAATGGATTTGGGATTATTTGAGCGCACAATCTATTTCCAATATACATACACAAACTATGCATTTAATGTATAACAAGAAATAAATGGATTGTGTTTTTATTCTACTTACCCAGACAGAGGAACTATAGGATACCATTGTGATACTGATACTATTCAGTTGATACTTAGCACAGTTGTTGGAAGTCTGCAGGTAAAGTAGCCTGTTTACTTAAAACTGGTTGTTAGTGCTTTGTATTCCAGGAATTGTATTTACAAGTATGCATTTTTGTTCTAAAGTTAAAGGTCCTTGTTTTCCATTAATTGAGTTTGAAGAGAAAACAAAGCAAAATCAATAGGATATATAGTATGTTATAAATAATGACTTTTACCTGAAATAACAATTGTCCTA
The DNA here is from genome assembly GCA_016801125.1 of Novumbra hubbsi. Taxonomy (NCBI): domain Eukaryota; kingdom Metazoa; phylum Chordata; class Actinopteri; order Esociformes; family Umbridae; genus Novumbra; species Novumbra hubbsi. The sequence continues at coordinate 4,131 of JACXGK010006248.1, forward strand.
GAACCTTTGGTTTTGCCAAATGATCCTCAATTTGCAAATAAAGCGTGGCATACCTTTGGCATTCTAATTTTCAATTTGTTGAGCTAACCTAAAGAGATAACACCCCATGCTTCCCGAAGCACCTCCCAGAAATTGGATTGGCTTCTTACTTACAGCCTGTGGTGTCTGGTCATTAGGCACAGGCCCACCTGTTGGCAACAGGAAGAACTGCAACACAATTATGTTTATTTTAATTTTCGAAGATTACTAGTCTACTCGGTCAAGGCCTGGTTAAAAAGATTTGAAACGTCTTACCGAGAGGATTGCAAAACATAAGAGCAGCGGGTGTCGTCAGGATTATGCTGTGAATTTGGTTACTTGGAAGAGAAAATTGACAGTACGTTCAGGCGCTCCATTGAGCAACAAAACAAACAGGTGGAGGAGAACAGAAACGCATGGCCATGCTGTCCATCGAAAGCCAGCTGATTCAGCAGCTACACAACTTCATTCCCAAAGTCATCAAAAAGTTTCCCTGGTAGAACGACCGCTGTGCCACCTTTGTTTTCAAGTGAGCCCTCAGCCTTGGGGAGTGAAAACATATTTTATCAACCTGCCTTTGTGGTTCTAGTCCGTGCATTGGACATACTTTTGTGCTTTATCGATTTATATGGATGGTGACGAGTGTCAGTGCTTATCTACTAATCTATTTATGTCAGCGTCATAAAATGGATCTGTATCCCTGAAAAGTTGCCTGTCAGCTTGATTGTGGTCTTCAGTGGTGTTGAGTTTATTTCTGTTCTTGTAGGCACGTTTGTTCGGAGCTTGGTTTCATTCTTAATTTTGATTTGTAATTCTGACAGGGGGGGGGGGTGGAGAGTGAGATATCGATTACACAAGAAGGACCCCCCCCCATCTATCTCTCTGTGTATGTGTACTATAACACACCTGGTAGAAGCAAGCCGCTCTGTCGTTAAACATTTTGTGGAGCCATGCTGTTGGTTTAAACAAACACATCAGTAACAAGAAAGTATTGTTTTTTTACTGGTATGTATTCTATCTTTTTAAATGGGGTCAATAGTGTTGAGATCTGGTGACTATGCTGGCCATTCAATTATAGACAGAATACCAGCTGACTGCATCTTCCCTAAATGGTTATTGCATAGTTTGAAGCTGTGCTTTGGGTCATTGACCTGTTGTTCTTCTTTGTGAACCGAACACCTGAAACTTTTATTGGTCTGTCAATAACACTTTGTTCACAATCATCCTCTTTAGAATGTCTATGTTAATTTGCCCATCTTAATCCTTTTTATTGGCCAGTCTGAGAGATTGCCTTTTCATTGCATCTCTGCCAGCATCCTTACATTGCCTCTTCACTGTTGACATTAACACTGATGTTTTGAGGGAGCTATTTAATGAAGCTGCCAGTTGAGGACCTGTGAGGCATGTGTTTCTAAAATAAGACAAAATGTATTTGTCCTCTTGCTCAGTTGGGCCTCCTACTCTTTCTATTGTGGTTAGAACCAGTCTGCACTGTTCTATGAACGGAACAGTACACATCGTTGTACGAGATCTTCAGTTTCCTGGCCGTTTCTTGCATGGACTAGCCTTCATTTCTCAGAACAAGAATAGACTGATGAGTTTCAGAAGAAAGTTCTGACCATTTTACAGAATCTGTAATGAAAACCACAAACGTTGATGCTCCAGATACTCTACTTCCCTAAAAAGTGGTGTAATTGCTTTAATTAAACAGCACATCCGTTTTTAACTGTGCAAAAAGGTTTTCTAACAAGACTTTAAAAATGATTAACTTGGAAGAGCAAACAAAACATGCCATTGGAACACAGGACTGATGGTTCATGCAAATAGCCCTATGTAGAAATTCCCCCCAAAATCTGCAATTTCCAGCTACAATAGTAATTTACAATGTCAATATGGAATTTCTGATCAATTTATGTTATTTTGCTGTAGTTTTGAAAGTTAAACGTTTTTCCATTCTTGGGTGATAAAGGATTTCAGCTGTTCAACCGTTCGGGGTCTCTGTATTTTTCATTTCATAATACCCCAAATGCTTTCAATGGGTAAAAGTGTATGTTGCTCCAAAAGCTGTTTATATTGATCAGCATTAATGGCACCTTCACAGATATGCAAGTAACCCATGCCATGTTCACTAATGCACCCGCTTAACATCACGGATGCAGGCTTCGAATTCTCATATTTTTATTTGTCAGACCACAGGACAGTTTTCCACTTTGCCTAGGTCAATTTTAAATGAACTCAGGCCCAGAGAAGGTGGTCAGTGTTTCAGGATCTTGTTTATATACGGTTTCTTCACGACCATTCAATATTGGTTTTCGGCCTTGTCCCTTTCTCAGGAGTAACTGATTTCTCCGGAGCAACTGACTTGTTTTATGACATTATGTACCGTATATGATGAGAACCCCAAACTCTTCGCAATTTTACAGTGAGAAACATTATTCTTAAATAGTCACAATATCTGCTTGCGTAGTCTTTCACAGAGCGGTGAATCCAACCCCATCGTTACTTATGAAAGACTCATCCTCTCCGGGATGCTCATTTATACCCAATCATGTATCTTACATGTTGCCAAATAACCTACACTATTTTTAGGTTAATAAGACCATTTTAACTTTTTATTTTTACACTATTACACTATTAACTATTCCAGTCATTTGTAGCCCATGTCCCAAATTCTTTGAAACGTGTTGCTGGCATCAAAGTGGGCATATGTTTTTCAAAATTTTATATTTTGTCTTTTACTATTTGCTATTGAATACAGGGTTTACATTATTTGCACATCATTGCATGATTTGTTTTCTTCATTTTACACAGCATACCAACCTTTTGGGATTTTTTGGGTTGTATATGAACTTTTCATTAGTTTTATGTGCAGATCATTGAAGGACCACATGGTGACCAGCAGCGACAACTGTGCAAAACTAAAAAGCTAAGACAAACCTTGAAAGTAGTTCAAGCTATTTGCCTAATTCTAAAAAGGGTTGGCTATTGTACCTGCAGATGTCAACCATCAAACTTTGCAATGGCAGGCAGCATACAGGTTAGAGCCTCTGAGCAGTAACCAAAATATATTGAGATTGAATCCCCAAACTGACAAAGTGAATATTGTTGTGGTAATATTAACAATTGGATGTATTTATTGATCATACACTGTCCAACTCTGTTGTTGCATTAAGAGAGCACAGGAATGTTGGGGTCATAAAGCTAGGTGAGAGGATCTGGTTTGTGTTTGTTGGTGACACCTATCTGTATCCTAAATCCTGTAAATACACTGTGCCCATCTGTTCTCCTTATCATCTCACTGTTCATTGATCTATAGGAATTAGGCCATGAGGGGGTGATACTTCCATCCTGACTGGATTGACACAGGATAGGGGGAGAACAGATTGGGGTCAGGAAGGGAACCTTGATTGGACACACCCCTAGACTGAATTATACCAAATGGGTATGCAAATAACATGAGTGTTTAAGAATGTATGTAACTTTGGAATTGGCAGAGATGCTTCCCTGTCACTCTGGGTGATGGGGAACCAGACTCTCTTTGCAAGTGAATCTTTAATTAACTGTTAATTGTGCTAAAGACATTTTCTTTCTTACCAGCCTAAATTATAATCCTAGACATAGAAAATTGCCATGATAATATCCCAGAGGAAGGCAGATAACCCATACTGCTTGTAGGTCATTGGTGAAAAAGAGGATGTGTTCTTAGTCATACTTACCTGGTAACATTTGCAAAAAGAACAAGCATGCTCACTCCAATAATCTCCTTACTTACTAAATACATCTCTTGTGATGTAAGTAAAAAAGAAAATACACCAGAGTCACCCTGTTCAAGAACACTTACGGAGATCGCAGTAAGAAGTCTGTCATTTCTGGGACCATGGGTGAAAAGAATTTCTCTAATTTGACTGCCATGGGATTCCAAGAAGGCTACAAGGCCTTCTACCTGTATCTACACCAAGAAGGGAAAGTACAAGAATTCATGGTAATTAATATTGACCAAATTAGCTTGGTCTACTTTAATGATGAAAGGTCTACAGAAGTCATAAAACAGCAGTGGAAATAATAAATAGGGATATCAGATAACTCCACTGCCACATTTCTGTCCGGCTATGTTGCATTATTTTCACTTGTGTATGTAATCCATTATTATGCACAATAAATTAATCATCAGCAGTGATCGCAAAGTGCTTATACAGACAGCATACCTAAAATCCAAATATGCAAGAAATAACAAGAAATGGATGGACACCTGGTAGAAAAAGATCCCTAGTAGGGTCCTGACCCACTGACAAGCTCTTTGACTTACCTCAGAGTACTGGACATTAATGTTTTCCAGTGACAGACATCTGGTGCTTAGGCTCTGAAAGGCTTTCTCTGTCACACCTGTACAGTATGACAGCTTGAGCGAGCGGAGATGTGGGCAGGACTGTGAAACAACCTGTTAGGTAAACAGCGAGATAAAGATCATATAAGAAAATTAAATCAGATTTCAACAAGCAATGTATTTCTAACGATTTCATAATTACTTTCAAGGAGGGATGGGAAACTGTAAACCATTCTTAACAATTTGTCAATAATATAGTTTATGATAGGGCTTGGATCCAATACAATGTAGAACTAGTATAAAGCAACACTATATCATTAGCCTAATGGCAGTAAATGGCTAAATAAACTCTAACGTTATTGTAGATTGACAGGTACTTGACAAGTAGATTGACAAGTTCTTACCTCTACAACATGGTCAACATTCTTTTTCCAGTGATTAAGAGAAAAATCTCTTAGTTGGTAGAATCTTCATTACAAAGAACAGAAATATATTTACTTGTAGCAGCATTGTTAATAACCAAAAAACATAGATATTTTTCAACTACTAAAATGCTACTAGAGTACAACACATTCATGGGTGAGTCATTTTGTGTTCTGGGAGGGGAAAAAAACATTCAGAGAGTATTAGCCCATTACTTAAACTGGCCATGAAAAATTGGGACTGTTTAACCCCATAGTAAGCACATTAGCCTTACTATGCCTACCTGCAAATGTGCCTACATTGTATAAAACTATGTCATTTTGATGTAGCTTGGGCCAAAATATTACTGACCTGTTCTGTGCAAGCCAGTTTACAGTGTTTCTGATCTTCAGTTCTGTTTTAGGTAACTGGGTCTTACCAGGCTCCAACCAACAGTAACCCATGGACACACTGTGCCACAGAGCTGGGCTGGTTGATGCAGCATTCCAGAGCTGACACACTCTTGCCACCCTAAAAGAAGTGTACCTACAGTTACACTACACATTTAAATATATGTTCAAAAAAATCCTAGATGTTTTCCTAGCATACAGTGTTTATTAACAGTTTACATTGAGCAGGATTGTTTATTTCAACAAAATGTTTTGTAAGAACATCAAACAAACATCAAAGAAAATGCAGTACTTAAAGGTTGAGGCCACATAAAACATTGCATTACCTGCACAGGAATGGTACTGCACCATCTTGATTAACTACAATCTTGAAAATATTAACTAACACTTCCACTGGTAGTCTCTGACCCCAGCTGTCAAAGCAGTCATCTGGCTGTTTTTTGTGTGTTGTCTTCAGTTCAGTTTTCTTGATCTGTGGCTTTTTTGGGGCTCTACACTTTGGAACAAACATACTCTTCTTTTTTGCCTGACTGGCTCTGGCTTTTCCTACAGTTCTTTTCTTTCTTACTTTCGTGTTTGGCCGCCATATGTTTTCATATTGATTTGTGTTGGATATGATTAAAAGCATATCTTCTCCTTGTTCAACCGTGTAGCCAAGCCTTGGGTTTCGGCTGACTGTGGGCTTTTTCCTCTTGGACTTAACATCGCTGAGCACAGAAGACTTCCTTTTCCTCTTTACTGTTGATAATGAGCTAGAAGGGGCATTATCAGTGTCAGCAATTCCCAAAGATAGTCTTACAGGAGCACCATCTTCCATATTTTTGGTAGTTAATATTCGACCTTCTCTGAACAAAGACAGACACACTGGACGTATCCGTAGCCTACTTCACTTATGCACCGCTGTACTGTAAAATGAAAATAAAGACGTGTGTACCTAAATTAAAGTTAAAACACTGTTGCAGGTTTAGCTACAAAGCTTTTGTAAAACAGTCGGACACAATAAGCTAACTACTAACTTCACATATTAACCGAAATTGCTAACGCCAGTTGGCTGATTGCATTACACCGCCTCTAGGTCAGAAGCTATTACATTTCTATAACGAGACATACCCCAATAAATGCAGAGTTTTTTTAATATGCCTAAGAAAAAAGACAAGCGGAGTTGGGAGCAAGCTTGGAAAACGTAAACAATAACAGCAAATATCGCTTACATTACCATTTTATACGAACCCATAATGCATTTCGGAAAATGGCTTAGGGTTTCCCCGGTTTACCCAGAGACGTATTTCTCTCTATGGCTCTGGGTTTCCCGCATTGGTCGAGAGCGCGAAATAACCCCTGCTTCCTCTATGATATTGTCCAATTGGATGTTTTTCCTTATGCTTCGAAGGAGGAAGACAATTCGGAACGAATACAGCAGTTAGCGTCGCCTCTAAAATGTATGAAAACTTTTGGTTTTAGCTTCCGACCAAAAATAAAAAGTAGAAACGTGGTAAGAAATGTGTGAAGTTACATGTGAGACTTGCATGATAGCTATTCATACAAATCACTTCGTTTTTAGAAGAATAGCATCGCAAATATGTTGCTAGTTAGCTAAGCAGCTATTATTAGTAGCACGTTTTGGCACAGTAAATTATGTAAATAGTAGCTGCTTTTAGCAATGCTAATGTTATATCAAATATTTAGCCAACTAGAAAGCTAGTTAGCTAGATTGTGTGTAGCCTAGCTAGTCAGCGAGCAGGCTAGTTTGCTAACAAACTAACTAACCGTAGATTTTAATAGATATTTTGGAAAACAATATTTCCAGCGAACACAGTAATGACTATTGTCTTTGATACTGCCACGATGCAACTAGTACTTAGACACAGCTAATTGTCTATAAAATATATATGCTATTACAAGTTCATCTATATAATAGTTAGCTTGTGATATAACTTCGTATGTTAAAACAATAGCTTGTTTGTTAGCACTTTGCTCGTTGGAAATCTCTGATATTCGCAACTTCATTGAATATATTCCAATGGTGTTTCTGTAGAATAACTCCGTCGGAAGCCGACTTGAGACATGGAAGATCAAGACTTCACTCTGAGGGGTCGAAATGCTGCCAGTATTGATGCTGACTTAAGTGAGTAATTGTTGCATGTGTTAACTTGTCGAAATGTACTTCATGGTAGCAAGTTAGTCATCTTATGTTTACAGATGTTACAGCAGAGTTCGGACCCAGTCCGACAAGAACTGTGTTTTAACACAGCGTCAGCTTTTAAAAAATCTAATATGAAATGATGTATATAGCTTTAAACTTCCTGTCTAAACGCATCCTATAACCGAGGTTACTGTTTGCTGTTAACGTAAAAAGCTGCTTTCATTTACTTTTTGTCAGCCGAAAACATGAGTATGCCTACCAAACTGTAAAACCCATGTTAAACTACTATCTCCAATAGTTGTAAATAGGTCTGGGGAATATAATCGTTTTTAAGATGCATCGCGATGCTGAGGTGAACGATTCTGCATCGATGTGTTCGTTATACGTTATATTTACAGCATGGCTATGCGTACCTGTTCTCCTCCACCTGTTTGTTTTGCTGCTGAATGTAGCGCCTGAAAGTACTGTCAATTTACCCTTCCAAGTAACCAAATTAACAGCATTGTCCTGATGACTCCCGCTGCTCTCATGTTTTGCAATCCTTTCGGTAAGACGTTTCAAATATTTTTAACCAGTTTTTGACCAAGTACTATCTCCACCAAATAGAAGACATGGAAAACAGAATAGTGCCTTCTTTTGTATACTAACCGTTGAGCCACTTTTTCCTTCGAAAACCATACATGATTATTAAATATCTAATTTTTAAGTCATGTCCTTCGGAAGTAATGCACGTGCGCACCTGTCTGTAGGTGTAATGTAGATAGGAGACATGGCGCATGGAGAAGCAGCCTGTGCTTAAAATGGCACCTAGCTGCTTGAAATTAGACATTTGGATACATATCGTTTTTTTTTAAGAAAAATATGCTTTATAAATAGTATGCAATGTGCGAGACCTGTCGTGCCTAGATTAAATAGTTCGGAAACCCTACGAATATATGGAATCACATGTGTATATATATATATATATATACATATACATATACATATACTTTTTCACTCAGAGCAGGGGTTAGCATCAACCCCGCAATACGCAGCCAATCAGCCTATTATACAACAATTGAGGCTATCAACTCTACCTCAGATATCCAAAAGGACAAAGATCACACAGTCCATTGCCACATTTATTGCAAAGCATCCGCCAATTATAGCAGGATTGCAAGGATCTCTTACTTGGTCTTGGAAAACAGGCTTTCGCTTCCTCCATAGCCTGCTGCCAACATAAGGAATCCCTTTTTTTGAGTTCACAAACACCGCTATACTTGTCCTACACTGTGACACAAAATCCAGAGTAATGGAGTAGATGTGTAAGGCGGCGGAGTGGTCATCCATCGCTACAGACTAATGTGTAACGGTGACTGCTCATTATTTTTGTGATGACTGGCAGTACGATTCACAAACTTTTACGAAAGCAACAGGGGTTTTTGCTAAATGTTACTTCAGAATGAACACATTTAGATTTTCTACATAAACAATACGTTATGCTACCTCGTTTTACAAACAATTAAATGTGCCGTTTTGTTGTATATTGTCCGTTTTATAGACTGTGTTTATGAACGTGCATTTTCCTGTAATAAAGCTGCTACGGAAATGTATGTCTATAATGTCAACACTTTATTTTGTGTTTATGCAAAAAAAATCTCCTGAATAACTTGTAAAATAGGTTGACACAAAATTTGACATGTTCTTGTGTTTGAAAACAGATGAATAATTTAAAGGCTAAAAGACAGAGTTTCATGTATTTGTATTTTTAATAAAATAATTGGAGGACAAGATGCATCATGATGCATGGAGAATCGGTTTATAATCGAATCGTGAGGCAGGTGAAGATTCACACCTTTAGTATTAAAAAAAGTTTAGATTACCTAATTTATTTATCAGGTTGCTGTTGGATATTGGCTATTCCAAAAATATTCTGGGATAGTGGTTGGAATGTATTCATTGAACAAATGCCCATCAGAAAACATTTTCAAAGCCTTACAACAAGCTAAAATGTTTAGTTTAAATGTTCATTCACTTTGTGCAGCTTAGTGAAATGAAAGAAAGCTAGAAAATAAATCGTGTTTGTGAACTACAAACCCCCCACTTTCAATTTGAAATATACATTGACTTAAGTGTGATAGAATTAAGCTTAAGTAATCAAGCCCTTCCTAGCTGCAGCCCAAGGAGTAGGACATTGAAGCGCAAAATAATCAACTGGCTTGTGGCAAATATTTCTTTTGCCACAATTCTTGTTACTGTTGTGTACTGCTCTCAGACAATTATGCTACGGGCATCTTCCTAATTTTACTATCCGGTTTGGCCCAAAGGCATTTCTGTTTAAAGACAGAATTGTTAATATACATAATTTGACATACATAACTTTGTAAGAAGTATTTTAGAATACATTTATACCAGTTATTGCCGTCAGTGTGTAAATTAATTTATCAAATTCATGCATCTATACCTGCCTCTTGTTGAATTTCTGTCATGTTTAGTGTAATGTTGCAATCATCACTCTGCTATATCCAGCAGTCAGCAACTCAAAGTTGTGTTGGGTAGAGCCAGTTGATAGTTTGTGTTGGAACCTGGAAGAAAATACCTTGTCAAGACTCTTAATGTATACACTATTTATTTACCATTGATATGTATTTATTTTTAGAGACAAAACACCAGTCTCAACAACAACAGGCAACTCCGAGATGCTGGCCTCCTGGGCAGACCTCTTCCCCTGTCCAATTTCGGTGTTCTTTTGTCCGTCTTTCTTTTATTGTCCTGTCTGAGACGTGACTTTTTCTTTGCAACTCTGCCTAGAACAGCATCTCAGTCATCCCTTCACTGTTGACTTTGAGGCTGGTGTTTTGCAGGTACTATTTAATGTAGCTGCTAGTTGAGGATGGCAGATAACCCTAACCCTAGGGAATCCCAGTATCTGTTGTTTTAATGTCAGTAAAGGGTTATTTGAGTAAAATATTTAAAAAGATTGTTAAATATAAAAAAGTTTTTAATTATTTCATTTGCCTGCTATAAGCCAGAAAAGTAAATTAAAACAATTTCTTCAATTAATCATTTACTTTATATTTTTCAACACATCACTTTTTTACTTTTCCTCATCTAGAAATGTAGTGCTGGATTTTTATTTGTAACCTGAAAGTCTTGCAGTGTTACTGCGGTATTGAGGTTGTTTAGATCGCATGCATAAGAGTTTTAAATGGTGGTATTAAGCGTTCATTTGAGTATACAACAACTGCTAGTCTGCTTCAAGTAACGAGTTGCAGCTCAGCAGATTCAATTCTTGCATTGAATCAAGTATTGTTGTCGTCAATACTGCAGTAACACCCTGTCCTTGAAGGGGTAGCTAACAATGTTCTAATCAATGTCCTGTTATGGTGCTAAAACGTCTGTCTTCATGTCTCTCTCTTCATGTTGAATGATTGTTTTGTGGCTTCCAAACAATCACAATAAGATAAAGGTTAAAACTCAAATTATTTAGCTAGCTAAACTATAGCTAGATCTAAAATCTAGCTATAGTTAGACCACTGAAATCTGTAGCTGACAGACATTGTTCCAATAGACTGTAGTAGTTGAGTGATGTTGCGCACAATGGTTAGCCAATGGCGTATCAAATACCGCCCAGGTAGATTAAATTATGTAAATTGAATGTGCGCAGAACGTCATCAGTGCATTGAAGTATTTATGGGATCCATATGATCATAGATCAATGTTGCTTGTTGAGAAGCCTCATGGCCAGGGGGAAAGACTGAGTCTGGAAGTTTGTGCCTTGATGTTTCGGTAACGTCTACCAGACGGTAGCAGTGTGAACAGAACGTAGCCTGGAGGGCTGTAGTCTTTTATGATGTTCTGAGCTTTCCTATGGCATTGTGTGTGGTAGATGCTTTTCACCGAGTGGAGATCAATGATGCTTGTGATCAGCAGCGGAGCAGCTGCCATAATGCAGCCAAAGAGGATGCTCTCAATGGTGTACCTGTAGAAGATGGTGAGAGTTTGGGCAGAAATCCCAAAGTTCTTGAGTTTCTTCAGGAAGTATAGGTGTTTTGGGCCGTTTTTTACTGCCGAGTAATTTTTGATGGACATGCCGAGGAACTTAACGTTGGAGACTCTCCACTTCCATCAATGTGTACTCTGCTACTTCCGAAAGTCCACGATCATCTCCTTCGTCTTGCAGACGTTTTGAGAGAGGTTATTGTTCACCATGTAGCCAGGTCCCCTAACACATCTGTAAAGTGGTCTCTATCTCTATCTCTATATATATATATCTCTATATATATATCTCTATATATATCTATATCGTTTTTTGGCACAGTACATATACAAATCTGGTCGTCTTTTCACCAGTTATCTGTCTTGCAAACCTTCTTTACAAAGAACCTGTGTGACTGATATGATGTAGTTTTGGCCTAAATAAGATTTAATGAAATATTGGAACATGCTTGGGTGTTAAAGAACTAGGATCCACTCCAACGTTTCTTACGTCCACAATGTCTGGTCCTGTATGTGAAGTTTCCTCCAATCTGAAGCTTGCTGAAGCTCTTTGATGATTCCCTTTGGCTTTCTTTTGCCAATTTCAATATATCACTGCCTGTATGGACACACTGGTATTGTATGTATGAGCGCAAGATCATGTTTTACTATGCCAACGCATGGGTGGTGAGAGGTTTGGAGAAGGCAGTGGGTTGGAGGTGATACACGTGTCACTAGGCAGGAAAATTGCAGCAATATACAGCTTTCTTTCAAATCTTTTTTCCAGTTCAAACATTTATGGTTGAATATTATAATTTAAGATCACTTCCAAAAATGTTCATTTCAAATCAAGTAAATTTATCATTGTAAATTTGGCTTGCTAGCGGTTTCCTGTCTATTGCTGGATGTGTAATACAACCTACGGAGTGGGCGGGATGGACTATGGCAGAGCAGGAAGCAACAACTTCAAATTTGAAGTCTTTTAGAAAAGGAAACATGTTGACACCTTGTACGTTTATCAATATATCTACTGATAGGAACATCGCTAATAACAACCGATAGCTCTATCAATTAAGGAAAACCGTGACTACATAACAAATTGATGACCAGATAGCGAAACAAAATAAAAAATGACTACATTTTTCAGATCTCCGTCACCTTTAAATATACACATGAATGCACTTCAAAACCCTAAAAAAAACAACCTTGCTCCTTCGGGCCAATTATATGTAAAACTATCACTGCCATAGAATTGTCAGACATACATCACTTAAAGGTTCTCCCAGGGTGAAGTGCTTCTAATAAATATTGGTGAATGCTTTTTAATATTTCCCTAGGGAGATGCACTTCACACTTTTAAAACACCCGATCTTTAATATTGTCCAGCAATAGATGTTGGATGTTTTTGTGCAAAAGCATTATCATTGGTATCAGCTGATTGTATTTAGGATTTTTATCGCACAAGTACTTGTTTGTGCTGTGCTGTTTCGTTATTTTAAAGCCTGTAAAAGACGTTTTCAGTATCTGTTGTTTTTTCAACCTTAGGCAAAGGTGAATAACAGAATAGAATGCTAGTGAAGATGTCAAATCTATTGACTGACACATGGAATCATGTAAAAACCAAACAAGTGTTAAACAATTTAAAATTAATGTATATTTAAAGTGGCCTCCTTTTTCCTTCATGAATACTTTGCACTCTTTGGCATTCTGTCATTATTTTGCAAGTGGTGACCACAGACAATTGCTCTCTCCCTATTCTTCCTGATGTTTTTTTTCTAGTTTTGCATTCTGCTAGTGTCCTTGTCACCACTGGTAGCATGAGGTGGTACCAGTAGCCCATTTATGTTGCACAGGCAGTCCAGCTCCTCCAGGATGGCACATTCATATGTGTTCAAGTTTTGTTGCGCCTCCCAGAACTGTCTCAAGAGGATGGCGGAGATACCAGGAGACTGGACTGGATCCAATTGAAAACCTCTGGGATGTTATTGGTGCATCCAACACCTCCCAAGTAGCACCAGAGATTGTCCAGGATCTCATTGATGTCCTGATCCAGGTTTGGGAGGAGATCTACCCTGTGCCCCATTCTATGTCTCTTCAGGAGCATGTTCCGATGTACATTTTTATTGAATAAAGTTTGACTACAGAATTCCTTCAGTAATTTGCATATTTCTCCCTTGGTGGTACCATGGATATGTGTCATTTTGCTGGTGTTTTAACAGTCTGCTTGTAAATAGTAAAATCTTCAGTGTCTGTATGTTAAATGGGCTATTTGCTGACTCAAGAGTTTACTAGATAATATATTTTAATTTGTTTCATATTCATGTCTGTGTTAAATTTGAAATGATATTCCTTATGAATTATATTCCAAGATTTCTTTCGTTATCAAATGTGTTGGTGTTTCTGAGTTGCGGAATTAAGACGGGTACTTGCTTTGACGGTTTACTAGAAGTTTAGAAGTTTCACTGTATTGAAACGTATGTAAATTGAGTGCCCCTTTACGTTGTTAAAAAACTAATTAATTTCTTTAGAAATTATTCATTAATAACTTTGTATAATATTAATTATATAGAAAATGCCTTTTCCCAGTTGCTAACTTTTAATTACGTAATGTGGGCAATTGTATTGTAATGCTTGCCGTATGTAACAATATTGTATATTGGAATGTGTTTTAGGTGTGAGGGCTGTGTGAAATGATGCAACATTTTGCACCGAGTAAATCTTTTACTATAAGGAAGAACTGACAAAGATTTTTTAATATGAATACCTGTGCCGTCTGCTGTTTTAGTAGAAATCTGTTAGTTAGCACACCTTTTGTCATAATGAACTTTGCATATCCAGTTTAACAAACTTTCATATTGTAGTAATGGTTTCATGTACATAATATTGGCTTCCAGCAGGGTTTTTGATTTCTGAAAATATTAAACTATTCAGTTTACATAAATATTTCATGTTTATTTTTAATGCAAACCTTAAACTATTTTGCGTCCTATTTGTCATTGTTTTCTTGCAATGTGGCACCTCTGTTTTTGAAACCTCACTGGAATATCATATAGCAATACAATCTTTTGTCTTCTATATTATTGTAATTGTAGGACCAATAGCATATCTCCAAGTTTTACCATAATTGATTTTGGAGTGAACCACCACTTTACTTAAATCTTCAGAATTATTTTGTTCTAATAGAATTTATCTTTGTTTTTAGGGGATGACACCTTGAATAAGCTTGTTGAAGACTACTTTGGATCACAAACTGGGAAAGGATTGAATTTACATGACAAAACATGCAAAAACAGACTACTGATCCAGGTGGGACTTCTAAGAGAAGACAACAAACTCTCCTGGGAAGCAGTGGTAGACTGGCTTCAAAAGATTTTCCCAAAGTATCAGTCTGCAGATTTCCGTTGTCTGATTGAAAGAGGAATTGAAACAACTTTAAGTTTGAGTGGAGATGCAAGACAAACCTTCCTTGAGTTAAATGTAAACTTTGAATTTGTTGGGCCAATATGTGACAGCATTGGAGTTGAGAGGGCAGATCTTTTGGAGATGACAGATTTTTCTGAGCAAGCAGAATCTATTGATGTCACAAATGGTTTGATTCTTGAGTTGAGTAACTTTGTCATGAGGGAGAAAATTGACCCGATTGTACTAGTGTCTTGGCTACGTCAATTCAACCCTGAGTTCTGTAGTGATGGTAACATCCAAAAAGCTAGCAAAGTCCTTCAAGCAAAATTAAAAACATTCAAAGTACATTACCGCAGTTACCAAACAACCCGGCACAGGAGAAATGCTCAAATGGATACATTCCTTCAAAGTCCATTTCAACTTGTTAGAGACCCCAATTACGAATATAAATCCATTAAAAGAGGAAGAAAAAGAGGAAATTTTTCTAAACATGAGAAGCCAGTTGTGAAAGAAGAAAATGAGACATTAGCCATAACGAATTATGAGAGTGAGTGGGAACCTTACACACAGGTGAAGGTGAAGGAAGAGTATGAGTCACCAACTGAAGAGGATCATCATGCAATAAACCAAAACACATTAGATCTGTTAGAGAATCCTGATGCAATCCAAGGAGAAGCTCTTACACTGCTCGATATTGCTATGCTTTCTGTTCAAAAACTGTCAAGCATGTATGGTGGGAAAACGGACGCATCCAAACAAGTTTCTCTGGATCTTCTGAAAAACCAGTACAATATGACTTGTAAAGAGAATGTAGCCATGAAATTCTTTGAAGAGAAAGTTGCTTCCCTTAAAGATCAACATTCCATGGCATTGCCCTTGCACTTTTTACACTACAATGCCCATTTTCTTGTTGATATTCATGACGCAATTGAACAGCAGATGATGAGCTTTGAAAATGAGATAATGCAATCTACTAAAGAAAAACTAGGTCGTGACAGGAGCACAAAATTTAGACGATTTGTTAACTTTGCTGAAAGTTCCACATCACGCTACATTCACATGGCCTGTGATGTCTTGAGTCCTTGTAATGCATCAATGCAGAACTACAGAAAACACTGGATAGCTTTCTGTGAAGAGAAGAAAAATCCCTCCAAATTGGCAGTCAACCGCTCAAACCGATTCAATAATTACTTTGAAGCAGCAGCAGGTCTTATTCACCATCATGGTGAGATTGCCCCTTTCTTTTCTGACCTACTGTCACTCAACAATGATGACTGCTCCAATGTAATTCTCGAGAGTGTTACTGATGATGCAAATGATGACGTCATACAGTCACTTGTATGCGTTCTTGCCATTGTTTACTGTAAAATACTGGGTCCTTACTGGCAACTTCTGAAAAGTGGAGGCGAGTACTCCCTTTACAGCCAGTATATACTTTGCCTCTACCAAAAACTGCTAGAGTGGGCAAAGGATGCCTCTCCACTTCTTGAGCCAGATACCATAGCAAATGTTTTTCTTCAGTTTCCTCTGCAAGAGAAGACTTTTAATGGTGTTTTTTCATACTTTACAAGTGGCTCAGGACAAATACATATTGACCTCATTAGGGTCTGTCTTCAGAAGATGGTAAAAGTGATCGCAGCTGTAACCGAGGTGAATCTGAGTAATTTTTTGCCTGGAGGTGCATACTGCCACAACCCACATTTGGAAATTGCCACAAAACTGACTACCTGCACATTTTCTGTCTTGATGGCCGAATACCCCTTTGGGCACTCTTACCCATACAAAAACAAGAGGCCAGATCGGCATACAATCCTTCTATCAAGTAGCTTTGAAGAACCAGAGGGCCATTCCATTTCATCTAAAAGAGTTTCTCCTGATGATGTAACAAATGAAGAATGGGCAACTTCTGAAACTGATCCACGAGAGGCATATTCCCCTCCTTTCAAGAAAACAACTATGGGCAAAAGCAAGGCCCAGAAAAGGCCTGTAGGACGTCCAAGAAAGTTTCCTGCTCCAGTGACCGAGGAACATTATCTGCAAGACGATACAAACAGAAATTCAGTTATAGCTGCTGTTGCCAAAAACGGAGGACCTTGCACTTGCAAACAAGATGTTGACAGACTACTGGCCCGATTAGAAGCAGCAAACCATGCTCAAAAACGTGAAGCAATTCGCTGTGAGATCAGTTATCAAAAACTGGTCCTAGGTTCCAGGGACGATAATCTGAATCATATTGGTTTTTCACTCGCAGACATGATCTCAAAGCTGAAAAGCGTGTTGCCTGGCAAAGATTTTAGTTTGGATTTCTCAGCCACTGGACAAGAGGATGAGAGTGAAGCAATTGAGCACAATGTACATTATGATAATGAAACTGACCCAACAACCCCAGAGTTTGGTGATGCTCCGACTGGATGTTGCGTCAACCATAAAAGTGATGTAGGAAAGGGAAATACAGGTATTGACATGCGTCGAAACAAAAGCCTTATATCTTTTCAGAGTTACAGAGGGAACTTTGAAGAATTTCCCTAGATATCGTAAGATGTTTTAGGAATTCTAGCATGTGGGTTGTCTTTATGTTACCAATAAAAGCATTTAAAGCAAGACGATGCGCAATTGGTTTGACTAAGCATACTGATTGCTAGTGACTGTCCTGTTTGCAAACAAGCCCAATAACAAGCCCAGGTGCATGCCCAATAATGTACTCATTTTAATGGGGTGCATTGTTCAATAATGTACCCACTCCAATTGTATAAGCCCTTTTATGCCATTTTAGACGGGGTGTTTTTTTTGTGGAAAAGTGTGTTCTGTCCAAGAGAAGTTTGAACTAGCCTAAACTTTTATGTTCATCATATTTCACCTATAGAGACAATTACTTGTTATTATAAATGTTATCTGTTACCCAATAATGTTATAGGAAGCTGTTTTGTATTATTTCATCTAGATTTACATTTTGGAACAAAATAGGATAGAAAACCATGTATATTAAAGTTTTCATAATGTATAAATGCTTGCATTGATATAACCCATACATATGGTGTATGGTGTTAATTGCATATGTATCAAGCCAAATAAAATGACTCATCACTGTATAGGTATTTAGAAGAAAGAATTATAGACCTCAGACTGCCTGCATGTACTTTATATATTCAAGTGAAACTACTCTGCAGATTTTGTTCGGAAAGCAATGCAACGGTAAACAGGTAGTCTCTCCAGAATATGTACCACTTACACAAGCCCATTAGCGTTGTTTTGTAAATGGCAGAATTGAAAATATACATCATTGTCCAATTAAGATATTAACATTAAACTCCCATGTGGTGGATATGAATCTTTTTGGAAAGCTAAGTGTACCAAATGTACTGTGAAAACGTTCGAAGTACGGCTGCAACTGTCATGTCCTGGCTGGGAGCCCCTGGCCATCTTTGTGCCTCGGGCTCACAGTCAGGACATGGCGTATAGAGGTGCCTCTAGGCTCCTCTATGCCACTGTGGGCTCCTCAGTCAGAGACAGCTGTGATACATTGCCTCTGATTGAGGAGACTACTTAAGTTAGGTTTTTAGTCACACTCAGTGTGGTTTATTGTTTGTTGTCCTTCACAACGTTCACGTCTTGTTTGTTGTTCCTGTTCTGTGGATACTCTACATGTTCGTTAGTAAGTTTTCACAGTGTGTTTATGTTTAGTTAGTTGTTTTGCTTGTCATTTCAGCACCTTTCATTTTCGCGTGTGCAGGTTGTGTTTGGTTTGTCTTGTCTTGGAATTAAATTCACGTTTACTATCAAAATGTCTGCATATGGTTTCATCCCACACCGAGACCGTGATAGCAACAACAAATCAATAATGTTGATAATATTCTTATTATTAAAAAAATAATAATAATAATTTTGAATAATGTAAGTGTATGCAACAACGGACAAAAGTTGCATACGACCAAAAACTTAAAGTACTGTATGGGAACGTTTAATGTTTTTAGAAGACACAGAATACATTTGCAATGCAGAACTGTCATGGCACGGGTGCACAACTGTAATGCCTATATAAAGAGTATATAAAGAGAAAACGTGTTGTAGCTCTGATGACAGGTGAATAGTGCCCAGCATGGCAAGTTAATATAATACAAATGTGTTATTCTAATTTGTATTTGTTGTGATTTTAATTCAGATATAGTTCATTTTGAATGCGTAGCTGTGCCAACTAGTGTTCTACTTGAGCATGTTGCATTTGTATTCACAATGTTACTGATGAATTTCCCCATTAGTGTCCAGTTTTGTGAGTTCTATATTTCTTCACAACAAGAACAATGAGGTATTTAAATGCCATATACTTGACATTTACAGTGTCAGGCAAAAGTCTATCTACAAGCCTTGTGATACTCTGGAATGCTGTTCCAACAGCCTTGAACATGTTATTGTGATGCAAGTTTTTGGACCTGCTGCTTACTGTGCTTGTAATGAATGCATTGTAAAAGGAACACTTTCATTTATTTTCAATTAAACACTAATTTAATTATAGTATTGATAGTAAAAAATACCATCTAATTAATCGAAGTAGTAATCAACAGATTAATTGATTATCAAGATGGTTAGTTTCAGCTCTAGTTTGAAAACACATGATGGAATAGTATAAAGCTATTAGTATGAGGGGTATTCCA
The DNA here is from genome assembly GCA_016801125.1 of Novumbra hubbsi. Lineage (NCBI taxonomy): Eukaryota > Metazoa > Chordata > Actinopteri > Esociformes > Umbridae > Novumbra > Novumbra hubbsi. The sequence goes on from JACXGK010006248.1 coordinate 23,436, forward strand.
GAAAACCCTGTTTGTGACAAATCTAGTTTTCGGCTCCAGAAAGAATGCAGGGGGTCTAGCCTGATCAGAAACAATAGCAACTAATGCTCTGAACCATACATGCTACATAGTAGGTTAAGTGGATCTTCTCTTGTGAAAGTGAATAAACATAGTATCCTGTACCAGAAGGAACCACTGCACCGCCGTCTGACAATGGGTTTTAGGATTTCATCCTGATACTTAACAGCAGTTAGGGTATTTTTGGCCAGCATGTGGAGTTCTGTGTGACCCTTTAAGGATATGCCTCCCCAGACCATCTCAGACCAACTGCCAAACCTGTCATGCTGGATGATGTAGCAGTCTCAGTCTCAGTGTGAACCCGCTCTCAGCTGTAAAGAGAATCAGTGGCGGACCTGCCAATTCTGGTGTTTTCTGGCGAATGCCAATGGAGTTACATGGTGTTGGGCTGTGAGCAAAGGTCCCAGGAGTCTGCACTCCAGTAGCCCGCTGGAGGTCATTTTGTTGGGCTCTGGCAGTGCTTGTCCTGTTTCTCTTCGCACAAAGGAGCAGATACCGGTGCTGCTGCTAGGTTGATGCACTTCTATCGACCAGTCCAGCTCTCTGGGAGATACAGCAAACCTTCTTGCGATGGCGTGTATGGATGTGCCATTCTGGAAGACCTGGACTACCTGTGTCAACTGAATTGGATGCTGGTGCTGCCTCATGCTATCAGTGGTGACAAGGACAGTTTAACAAAATGCTTAACTAGAGAAGAATCAGGAAGGAAAGCTAAGAAGAGGGCAATTGTCTGTAGCCACTACCTGCAAAACCATTCACTTTTTAAGGGTTGTCTTGCTAAGGGTTGTCTTGCTGTTGCCTCTCCAGTGCACCTGTTGTCACTTTATTTTCACCAAAACAGTTGACATTGATTCACAATCACTTACTGGGTGGATTTATATGCCTGAAGTTTAATGTACTTGGTGTTATTCTATAATGATTACCTGTTTCCTTCATATTTTTGACCAGTGTATTTTTGAAAGTCACAATTTTTCGGTTTCCGTTGTAACCCAACACAGACTGAACAAACTCTATTGCTTTGCTATTTCTGCCATGTAATACTGTCAGAAGTGCCATATTAGATGTCTGCTGATAAACAGAGAATTCAAGTAACTTGGCATGATTTCATTATCAAATAGGCCTGCACACATGATGGTAATTCGTTCATTGCAATGCTAAAGATATTTGTCAAAAGTATATTGTTGTAGGCTATTTTAGTCGCCTTCAGTATGACACAATTAGTTTCTTCTACCCATCAAGATATCATTACCTTTTTTGACTCAATGATTTGCATGGTTGTCATTCTTACAGGTGACATTTTAGTAATTTAGCAGACGCTTTTATCTCTTACACAATAAGTGCATTCCTCTTAGGGTAACTTAAAAAAACAATATCTGACCATCATAGTAAGTATGGTTTCCTTCATTGAAGCTATTAGTTGGCAAATCCAGAGAAATCTAAGTTAAGTGAATATTTTTATTTTCTCTTGGGTGGTGGTGGTAGACAATTTAATTAAGATACTCATCAGAGGTAGATTTTTAGCTGTATTTGAAAGAGTGTCAAGGACTCTGGTGTCTGCCTTCAAGGGGAAGTTTGTTCCACCGTCAAGACAAGAGTTTTGCCATGGATGAGTGGGAGCTGCTCACCCATGAGGGTTTGGTAGCCAAAAGAGTGGACAGGATGAGTTTTAGGGTTTAAGCATAGCCTGCCGGTACGGATATTCAGTTCCCTTTGCTGCACCATAATCAAGCACCATGGTCTTGAAGCAGACCGTCAGAGTCTGTTACAGTGGCCATTGAGTTTTGGTCACCTCCCTTAACAAGGCCCTTCTTTCCCAGTTACTAAGTTTGGCCAGACAGCTAGCTATAGAAAGAGTCTTGATGGTTGCAAATTACTATTTCACAATGAAGAAGACTGCTGAGTTCCTAAAGTCTTTTAATGCTTCAGCAATTTTTTTATAACCTTTAAACACAGTTCTATCTTAAAGGTTTTGTTGGACGTTTTTATAGCCTGTCCAAATCATGTCTAGAACATTTAATGTGCCACAAGTGGACACTAATGAAGTTTCTAAAGACCTCTCAATGATAAAATATGACAATCATACTGAGCTAGGGGTAGAGCAGATGTAGTAGTTATGTCTGCAGTTAAACCCATCGTCATTTTGTTGTAATAAAGACCCAACATGCTAAACATTTGTCAACATCTTTGAAAACAACATTTGAATTATCCAAGAAGGGTAAATACGTTTGCAATCCCCTACATTATTAAATTAGAGCTAAATACATTCTAATTTAAAGCCGTTGTGTAGTAGAAAAAACAATCATATGTTTCAATAAAGTTTGCCCAATTGAAATCTACTCTCGTAATAAAATATGATATTCAAATATCAAATAATATTATCTTGGTGTATTTAATATTTCACTTTTACAATACCAGCATTGATAGATATCGGACTATGCTTAATTTAGAAGTTTGTTATAACGCCAAAAGGCTGCTTAGGAGGAGAGGATTTTTAAACATAGTATAACAATTGCACGACAATACAACACACATGCTTAAACATATTATACAGTAAGCAATAGATCAATAAATCACGCTAGGCTGTAAGAGATATAGAGATAAACAATACGAAGTAAGTTAAAACGAGAATCACGAATGAGGCAATGTTTGAAAAATGCATTTGGTAACACTTTAACTATTCATAAAACGGATTATACAAGTTGTAACATATTGACATGTACAATCACGAATGAGTGTGCTGTAGAGAAGGAAAGTCAGTGACCAATTTACTGGTTTCAGCGATTTATTATATATGTAATAACATCGTAGTATACAAGGGAGGGTTTATTCTAGTCATAGCCAAATAGTAAATAAGGACCTATAATATATTGTAGTAAAACTATTGGTTGTCACTGAAAGAATGTGGAACGTACAACAATTTTGTTAATCCTGAGACGAATCGGTGCACTTGATATCCCTCATGCATGCTATGTTAAAAAAAATGGTGCAATGCAGAAGTCCAAGCTTTTAGAAATCCCGGAAGTGCTCTGAATGTATATACCTGTGGAAGAGTAATCATTACCGTTCTGGTAGCAGCAGGATATCATGCTGACAACACTGACTCGGATTGTGCTTTTTCAAAATAAAAGCAATTATTCAGATGCATGGCAATGTTTTTAATTCATTCTAAATATTGTAAATTGTATTTGGAGGCAATGTTTGAAAAATGCATTTGGTAACAATTTAACTATTCATAAAACGGATTATACAAGTTGTAACATATTGACATGGACGCTTTTATTTTGAAGGTGTAATTACCATACGAGTGTGACGTAATCAGTAGTGCTGCTGGCAGAATACTATCAAGAGTAATCCATGTTTGGTCGGTTTCACGTGATACGCAACCATTCATTTGTTTGCAAAAGGATTCAATTATAGCTTATTTTCTTGTATGACGCTTGCCGCCATGGCCTCCCCCCATCTGAGATAAACATTGTCTTCTTCAGAGCAACTAAATGGCGGGTATTTGGTGGGAAAGTTCCGCTTGTACTCATATCCTTGTTGCGATCTTCGGAATGGGTTCTTGGATCTCCGTAAATTGTATCTGGGTTGAGCTACCGGTTGTTGTCAGCGTTCTGCCTGAAGGTCAGTACGTGAGTTTACCAACATGTTTTATTTACATTTTCTTAACTAGTCTTTTGATATAAAGCGTTGTATAAATTATAGAATATAGTTTGTTTACATTATAAATTCGAACATATTACATTATTATTCATATTATTGGAAACATGAGAAATGACCTTTGTTTTCTTTATGTAGGGTGGAACTTGCCTGTATATCTGTCAGTACTGATAGCGCTTGGGAGCGTGGGTCCAATTGCTGTCACCATAACACACCATTGTTCTCCAGGATGGTTAAACGAGCGCCTGGTCATCCACTTCATCCAAGTTCTAGCAGTTGTGGCTTCAATCTTCCTAGCCACATTCTGGTCACAGTTGGCCACTGTAGCAGGGGAAGCAAGATCAGTACCTTTTCTGCTGCTCACCTTCATTTTGGCTCTTGTCTGCTGTACATCCAGCGTCACCTTCTTGCCATTTATGTTCCGGTACCCCCCTCAATACATTCGCACCTTTTTTGTTGGCCAAGGACTCAGTGCACTGTTCCCCTGTGTTGTGGCTTTGGGACAAGGTGTGGGGAAATTGGAGTGCAAAATGGAGAATGGCACGTTAAAGCCACACTACCTGGAAGAGAACTTTCCTGCCCAGGACTTCTTTTGGTTCCTGTTTGTAATGCTGACAATCTCAGCCCTGTGCTTTTTCGCTTTAACACAGAGACAAATACCAGTGCCTGCATCTAATGAGTACTCCCCAGAGCCCGAGAAGGTGACAAAGAAGGAAGGGGAGGACACCCATCCGCTCCAGAATGGAGGAACAGCGGTGTCAGACGACCAGGTGGAGTTGGAGAAAGCAGCCCCTTTCCAAACCTTCTGGACACCATGCAACATCTACCTGCTGGTGCTGCTCGGTGTGTCTAATGCTTTGACCAACGGAGTCCTGCCATCTGTTCAAAGCTTTTCCTGTCTGCCCTATGGCACTATGACCTACCACCTCTCTGTTGTCCTCGGCAACATAGCAAACCCACTGGCCTGCTTTGTGGCCATGTTTGTTATCTGCAGGTGAGTGCCTCTTGTGAGAATGCATTGTTAGATTCCCGTTTACAACCTTGATTAGACATTCAAATCAGGGGAGATTTCTTTCTTTATTAGCATTTGTCCAAGATGTTGACCTTGCATAGTTCTTAGTGTTCTTCTCCTGTTAATCTCAAAAGAATACAACTTTCAACAGAACCTTTTATGTTAGAATGCATAGGAGGGGGTCAAAGGTAATAGCCAATCAGTACACAAGGGCTGTCCCACAACAAACCCCAGATGGCCTGCTCCTGGCCATTAAAACCAGTGCCAACACATGGACAACCCAGTTAAAGGCATGGACAACCCCCTTAAGAAGCATGGTGAGGGGGTTGTCTGTAAAAGGCACCAAATCCTGTCCTTTATTCTGATCGTAAATTGTGTCAAACTTAAACCATTTACTCTCCATATTCCAACAGCATGATACATGTGTTACTGTACAGTAAGTATTTTATTGATGTAGATAAAATGTATGTATGGACTGATTTACCTTCTTTGTTGGTTTGAAATAATAGTACATGCTTTATGTTGAATCTGGTGAACTTGTTTTTTTTCTTTCCTGTGTTGCAGGTCCTCTTTGGGTCTCAGTTTAATTTCTGTAGCAGGTGGGGTCTTTGCAGCATACCTCATGGCTCTTGCAGCACAAAGCCCCTGCCCTCCTCTCTTGGGAAGCCTCGCTGGTGTGTGCTTGGTGGTGAGTAATCACATGTTGGTTTGCAAATTGGGTTTTACGATTACGTGTTTATCAGAGCCTCTTATCCAAAGCTATGTACTGTTAGTGCATCTATATAGGTATTGTGTATGTGTGTGTATGTATATATGTATATACAGTGGGGCAAAAAAGTATTTAGTCAGCCACCAATTGTGCAAGTTCTCCCACTGAAAAAGATGAGGCTTGTAATTTTCATCATATGTACCGTCTTTTCCGCACTATAAGGCGCACCGGATTATAAGGCGCACCTTCAATGAATGACCAATTTTAGAATTTTTTTCATATATAGGGCGCACCGGATTATAAGGCGCATAAGATATTGCAGTCAAACGTTTGACTGGGTTTGCGTTTAGCATCCACTAGATGTGCTAAAGGGAATGTCAACAAAACAGTCAGATAAAGTCAAACTTTATTAAGCGTTCTGACAACTACGTTCACGCCCATGGTAACGTTGTTCAAACGTTAATGTGCATATTAACATTATCTCCCAGCCTTGCTCACTCTTCACCCAAACGTGGAGAGGAACTTTTCCCTAATTCAGTAAACACGTAGTAAAAGAAACAGTCTGATACCACTAAATCAAACGTTAGTGCATAACTCAGGGGAACTTTTCCCTAATTCAGTAAACACGTACCGTA
>JACXGK010006249.1:0-29557 GCA_016801125.1 Novumbra hubbsi
CCTCTCTATCAGAGTCCATGGGGTTTCAAGTATCACCTCTCTATCAGAGTCCATGGGGTTTCAAGTATCACCTCTCTATCAGAGTCCATGGGGTTTCAAGTATCACCTCTCTATGAGAGTCCATGGGGTTTCAAGTATCACCTCTCTATCAGAGTCCATGGGGTTTCAAGTATCACCTCTCTATCAGAGTCCATGGGGTTTCAAGTATCACCTCTCTATGAGACTTTTGCGTTTGCTGCAATGTGCTTCACATTGCTTGGTGGTGTCCGGGATCTGTGTGAAGGGCGTGCTGGTCCTGCTTATCACGTGTCATGACACACAAACACAGATGTTTCTCAACATCAATTATTCAAATGCTTATAAATTGAATGGCCTGGAATGACTACTATCGGGGGTGTGGGAGTGACTGAGAGAGAGAGAGCCAGCGAGAGAGAGAAAGACAGCGAGAGACAGCGAGAGAGAGAGAGAGAGAGAGAGAGAGAGAGATAGAGAGAGAGAGAGAAACCGTCTCCGTTCGTGTTCACAGTCCGGGTGGTCCCCTACACTGCATTAGGCCTGCGCTCTGGGATCATCAGAACAACCCTGGAAAACATCCCATCAGTGCTTCTCTCCCCCCCCCATCCCCGCAACGGTCTGGTCCCGCGAGGCTGGTTGTTTTCCAGGCTTTGGAAGGGGGCGGTGGTTGGTGTTGTAACGTGCCCTGCTCTAACATAACAAAACAGTCGTTGACACTTACCCCCTCCCCCCTTTTCCTTTATGGTCTGTCTGACTCACCCCCTTCCTTCCCCTCTCTCTGAGCACGAGGACATGTGGTTCAGGTATTGAAGCACGTTAGCTTTCGGGGAGGACAAAAAAAACGTTGCCCCTGTAGCGAGGCACCGACTGTTAGCACCTGTCTTCTCTGGAAGAGCGAGGCCTGCTATTGGCTATTGAGGACAGCGAGTCAGTGTTCACTTTGGGCGACTTAAATCGAAATCAGATTTTCCTGCCACTGTGCACTCCGTGTTTAGCAGTCACGCTTTTTTGGGTTGGTTCTCTGTAGCTTGTCAGAACGGTGCGCTTTCCGTTTTCTTGTGATTTGAGTCTGACTGTGTTTACTGTCCTGTGGCTCTGTGGGCTTGGTAAGATTTTGTGAACGGAGCCCCAAAATCCGATGGCTTAGGGGGCTCTTCCATAGGGTTAACCTCTGTCTACAAGGGCTTTGTCAGGGAATATTCCACATTCGCTTGCATTTAAGTGGCTGTCCTTCTAATGGATGGCGATAGTTAGTGGGTATATTGCTAAATTGGCTCTGCATGTATAATTTGGGGTTTCGCGTTTTACCGTACAGATACGCCTGCAGTCACATTTGGGTGTTTTCCTCCTTTTGTGAGTGGGGAATGTGGATCCCAGACCCGGTAACCACGGAGGGCAATTGGTTCCTTGACGGGCTGGACAGTTTCGAGACACATCCTAATTGGTGTTATTTTCAAACGTGCAGAAGACCCTTCTTGCCTTGCTTTTCAAAACAAGTTTCTTCTTTTTCGGTGTTGATGTTTGGGGCCAAGGCTGTTTGGTTCTGTAGAGCAATGGAGAATGAGTACAATGTATACTCTCTCTCTCTCTCTCGCTCTCTTCCTGTCTCTCTCACCCGTGTTCCTGGTTCGGGTCTTCGGCACCTGTCAACTGGTTTTATGAGCACTGCAAGTATAACTGGACTCATGGGAGGGAACAGAGGAGGGAGGGACGTACATGATTTTTAATGGGCTTTAGCACAACATAGCACAGAACAGTGGCTGTTCAGCCCTCCACCCTCTGCTGGAAGCCTGTGTACTATAAATACTATACTATATATGATGTATGCTGCGTGAAATTCTTTACATTGCATTTCTTTTCCCTCCTCTCTCCCTCCTTCCTTTCCTCATTCCGTACCCTTAAGCCAAGGCCCAGGCGACCACATGCCCAGCTTCAATCTCATGCTTCAACATGCTCCACCAAAAACCCGCCCCCCCGACTAACCCGAGATAATGCAACCCGTCGTTTCGTCCTGTTCCAGATCCGAGCAAACGAGTGAACTCAGCCAATGACGGAAGAAGACGTCCCGAGATACGGCAGCTTTTTCAAATTAAAAGCCTTGCAATATGCTACCCAAGCCAAAAGCCACAAATTACCCCCTCCGGCAGCAAGAGAATTAGGAACAATTTTCTGTTTGCTATAAAAGAAAAAAAAAGGAATAGGGGAGGAGAAGAGAAGAGGAGAAAACACAGCTTACACCAAGGACCACCAAAGCAGTTAGCTAGCACCAGTCTGTATGAACCGCACAGCACCTACAACACAGCAGACTGGGTGGTATTACGGCCGGCTATAGGAATGAAGTAGTTGTAGGGCCCTATTAGGGCAATCTGACCATGCCAATAATTGTTTTATTATCTGGAAGACATCCAAAAGGCGTGTTGACAGGAAAGTGGATATGTTTATTTTCGGCAAGCGACAGAGCGACGATTACATTAATGAAGTTTCACTCACAAAGCTCTTATGTGGTCTGACTTTAATATCCCAACTCGCCTCGCTGGCTTGGGAGAACCGATCACTAGGTTTTGAAGTGATGAAGTGCATCTGGTAAAATTGTTGGTTATGCACATCATTTTAAAAGTTAGCGCATATTTCTAACTCAAATGTAAAATGGTTACCTAGCAGGCTCGTTCATTAGTTAAAACATCAAATTGAGTATTAGTACGTATCTTAATTCCCGGCCGGAATTGCAAGCCAACCAATCTGAGCCAGCATATCTAAGACAAACGACTATTAGTTGTGTTCATACACTGGCACACATCAATGAAAAAAACGTTTTTTTCCATGCTTCTTCCAAAAAGCAGAGCTGTCTACATACAAAAGTGAATAAGTTACACCAAACTTTTAGAAAGACTAAAATGGTTATTCATAGCGCATTCATGAATGGGCATTGCGGTCATGCTAGTACGTTACGTTAACTGCAGCTAATGCCTTGTTACTCAATAAAAGTAGTTATTAAGTAACATCATAATTCAGTTGGTTCCATTTTAGAACATTAATTGGCTATGAATTGCATCGGTTATCAGTTTATAACAGGAATAAAGCACCTAAGGACTTTGTAGTATATTGCTAATAGACCAAGTGCTGTCTCTATGTGCTTTTTAGAATTTACATTTAATAAATCTCACAAATATATCAAGTTTCTTTGGGGGTTTTGAAATCGAATAACAGATGAGACACATTTAACCCACACCCTTGCACAAGAAGGTATTATTTATCGTGACACGGCATTAGACAGATTTGAACTCATGATCTGTTTATCTATCCATGGAAAAAGTCCACTGCAAAACCACGATGGACCTAGCGTGCCAACGATGATAAAAATAATGCGCATACTGTTGAAGTTGGTCTATTCAAACAGACCATTTTTCAAAAGAAACAAGCACTTATTAAGATCAGATGTGGCCAATATATGGGTAGAGCAAACACACCTGAACCCACTTAATAAGATAGAGACAGTTTTGTTTATGCGGAGAACAGAATTTACGTCTTCGAATAACATTCTTCGAATATTCTCTGAACAAAGTACTTTTTTATAGAAGCTTCTTTTAATGTTCTCAAAACATGACTTCAAACTGAACTATGAGTAAACCTGTAGGAACCGTGCTGCAGTACTAAAACAACCACAGAGAAACCTTTGAGAACTTGAAGAACCATCAAGGATCATGAAGGAATCCTTATGCTGGTGAACTAAAATACTTGAATAAATATTTTATTTTTATTTTAGAGGATTACTTTAAATAGAACCATGACAAAACCAAAAACATCTGACGAAGTACTGAAATAACCACCGTGTTTTTTTCATACATTCTCAGATCTCTTAAAGAATATATCAAATATCACACCAGTAGGAGAACATTCCTAAAACATTACCAGAAGTGAAAATGCAACGATATCGTGGGAAAATGCCCGGTTAAAGAAATTAAATGCAAAGAAAACGAGGCACAGTGTAAAAAGTAGTGAATAGCGGAGGAAAAGAAAAGAGCCAAACAGACAAAGATATTAACCCCCTTAACACACAACGCAGTGTATCTGGTTAATACAGGGTCTGATGTCCCTGATGACTTTACGTCTAAGTCCCATAACAGGGTTAGAGGCAAAAAAAATACTATTTATTTGTATATTTTGTTGCTAAATACGGTCAGACAGGTTGCTATTTCGGCAGCCAGCAAGCCTAATATAGAACCATGTTAGGGTTGCCGTTACTTTAGTGGTTGAGGGCGTGGTGTCGTTAGTTTGCGAGACTATTCCGTGACAATTGATCTTGGTCTTGTATGTCACGAAGGTCAATGAGATTGTTGGAAGGTATTGACACCAGGAACTACTATGTCACGCCATTCAAATGTATTGCCCATGGGACGTGTCTTCCTCACAATGCCTGAATAAAATCAATCTTAGTACTAATCTGTCAAAAGAAACCGTGGCACTGTTTCACCATCCAGCCATCGCATATATGCGCTACGCCTGAAAGGATTAATGAAGATTGATCAATGTGCACAAAAGTCAACTTTAAATGTATCCAACACCACATTATACATTATCTCAATAGCTTGGCCAGTCATCTTCTATATCGCTGTGCTCAGGTATGTTGGACACGCCTACTTACTGGCCACACCTATACCACAATGTGACACAGGAATTAGCAGAAGGTGTTCAATTTGATCTGAAACTTAGACAGAAAATAGGTTTGTATGCTCTCTCTCTCTCCCTGTAACACACACATGCTCTCTCTCTCTCCCTGTAACACACACATGCTCTCTCTCCCTGTAACACACACGTGCTCTCTCTCCCTGTAACACACACATGCTCTCTCTCTCCCTGTAACACACACATGCTCTCTCTCTCCCTGTAACACACACATGCTATCTCTCTCTCCCTGTAACACACACAAGCTCTCTCTCCCTGAAACACACCCGTGCTCTCTCTCCCTGTAACACACACATGCTTTCTCTCTCCCTGTAACACACACATGCTCTCTCTCCCTGTAATACACACGTGCTCTCTCTCCCTGTAACACACACATGCCCTCTCTCTCCCTGTAACACACACATGCTCTCTCTCTCCCTGTAACACACACATGCTCTCTCTCTCTCCCTGTAACACACACATGCTCTCTCTCTCCCTGTAACACACACATGCTCTCTCTCTCCCTGTAACACACACGTGCTCTCTCTCCCTGTAACACACACGTGCTCTCTCTCCCTGTAACACACACATGCTCTCTCTCTCCCTGTAACACACACACTCTCTCTCTCCCTGTAACACACACATGCTCTCTCTCTTCCTGTAACACACACATGCTCTCTCTCCCTGAAACACACACATGCTCTTTCTCTCTCCCTGAAACACATGACCATGCTCTCTCTCTCTCCTTGAGACAAACTGCTGAGGTGTGAACTTGTAGCCTTTCTGGGTGGCTCTCCTGCTATATGTCACTGTCTGCTGCCTTGAGGGAGGTCCCCTCTGCCAAATACATACACACATCGGCTCGCCCACCATGTGCCCTCAGGAGGCCCTTAAAGTTCAGGTCAGAGTTTGCTTTTAATGGGCTGTGTGCCACAAAGACACGCACATACACACACACGCACATACACACACAAAACCCATGCAAGGAAAAAGGGTTAGCAGGAAAAGAGGGACGGAAGTACAATTGAATAAAAGCCCCAATGTGCTCGTGTGTCAGGAAAAGCCAACTGCACAGAATGATGATAGAAGATGGAACATGGAAAGATTCTGTCTTCCTAAGCTCTGCCACATCATTGGAGGAGATAAAGGCACTATAAATCTGCTTGGCTGCAAGTGCAGCAACACTAGGATTTAGCGATCAAACGCTGCCATGAAATAATCCTCGTCCATCCCCAAATTTCAATTATTTTAATACACAAAAATGCATCACCAACCCGATACAAAATGCATTGATACTGCTAGCCGGTCTAACGGCAATGGAAACACAATATACTGCGTCCAAAACAAAAAAAGCACACGGCACACAAGGCGAACTGGCTACGTTGAAGAACTGTTGCCTACATTACACTCAATATAACAATGTGACGGTTGATACTGGAACCGAGCTCTCCAGATGAATTTGATCGATGTTGTCGAACAAACACATGCTATCATATGTCACTTATTTGCGGCGCAGATTTTGAAATCGCGGCAGTTATAATATTTAGGCATTTGCACTGTCGAACGCTTTCTCTCAAACACATAGGAAGAGCACGCACACACTGAAGCCGAAGTTTTGAAAAATGTCGGTGTGTGTGAGTGCGTACCCGCTCTTATAGGACATTTGCCACTTTCAAAACACCAATGGTGTGTTCATCAACAGAACGTATACAAGGAGAGTGAAATTAATTTAACTCCATGATGACCTCACATTTAAACGGGGTTTCACTCGGGTGCATTTGTTGGTGAAGCCCGTATTTTGTAACAAGAAAGGCCTACAAACTTTCAGTTTACCTTCCAACGCCCGTCAGTCAAACCAAAGTTAAAAATTGAAAAATAACACCTTTAAATGTAATGTATAATTTAAACACATTTAAACATATCTTTTCGTTGATTGGGTGACAATATTTTTCTTCATAATAACGTGCTTTTCGTTTTCATTTGATTATTGATCGATAAAATTTAGTGCTAGTTTAGCCAAATGGCCGTTAAAAGTAGACAGGAGATATTTCTTATTTTAAAGTGCGTTTTTAGCCATAGTAGCTAATATGCCTATGCACAGGCCTTCTAAATTAGGCTAGTAGGTATAAATAAATGTTTGTTTACTTAACTAATACATACTGCAAATACAATGTTCTACTAAAATAGTTGAAGCATTTGTTTAATTGAATAGATACAAAACAAATCTAAATTACTTTAAAGTCTATAGTACATGAAAATATAGTACTGTATGTTGAATTGACGTTGACAGAACCACAAAATCACCATTGATCATTTGTCACCATGTTGCTGTAGGAGTTTATTTGCTTGAAAGCTAGAGTTTGGGAGAGAGTGCCGTTTGTGGTGCTCCGGATAAAAGCCCAAGAGATGCGGAGTGCACAAAGAATGGAGCGAGGCCGAACACAGAATCCGGGAGCCGGACACTAAAGCTGGAGTCACCGTGGATGCTGAGCGGTGCGTCGTATGGATATTTTCAAAGGCAAGGGACTGAGGTGAAATAAATGTATTTTGGCCAACGTCACTCCTGGAAAAAAGGGAAGGAAGCTCTGGCAAGATTATGCTGACAGGCGGAGTGCTGGGGTTATATTCGATTCCGAGATTACGGTACAATTCTAATCCCGGTGCTTGGAGACACGTCGGCCCTATCGCGTGCGCTCCACAGAAGGAGAAAACCGGCAGTGCGATCGTGCTGCGCTCCAGTGGGCAACGGGTGTCCGTCATTCCAAGTTGGAGATGCTGCCTCTTGAAACGTTTCCTCCGCCGAAGGAAGCTTCCGTTCTCGAACATATCGGACGACATTGGATCTAACGTCCAGTAGTTGCCCTTACCGTGGTTACCGGGTTCTCGGGGCATTTTGACAAAGCAGTCGTTGAGGGACAAATTGTGACGGATAGAGTTCTGCCAGGCGGGGAACTTTTCCCGGTAATATACGAAGCGCTGGCAGATGAAGTCACATATCTCCGAGAGCGTCAATCTCTTCTTCTGGCTCTGGAGAATTGCCATTGTTATAAGAGCAATGTATGAGTACGGAGGTTTTACAGAGGAAGTGCTTTTCCTCGTGCACTTTGGTGTAAAGTTACTCTCCGCTTCCAGCAGCGTATTCTCCTCGGGCTGTTTTGGAGACAGTGACGCTTCAGCGCTTTCCTCTAAATCGGATCTGTCTTTTTCAGTCAAGGACACGTATATGTGGTTCCGCGAATCTTTCCTTCCTTCTCCCTCCACGTCAATGTCAAGCTCCGCCATGAGATCGAGCTCTCCGTCCACGGTCATAATCCTCTGTAGTCTAACTGGTCCGGTGGTCCATGCATGCGCAAAAAAGCGAGATGTGGAGCCTCGGGTCAGACACGCGCAGATGCCCGCACGCGACAGGGCTGCCTTCTGCCTTCTCGTTCATTCACAAAAAAACAGCAGCGTGATTCTGGTTTATGCTATGTCAACCCTTCTCGCCCCCTCCCTGTACGGTTCTGGGAAACAATAACGACCACGACTTAACTAGCCCAAACATCTACAAAAAAGTCTAAACAACATTGAGGTCTACAACTGTAGCCTATGTTGGAACGCAACTATAGATCATTCCAGAAAGCTGTAAGAGAAGCCTATATTTTTCTCTTCTTTTCTCGTTAATAAAAAAAACATAAGAAGTTTTTTACTGTTATTATTCTAAGTTAATTAACTAAATTCAGACGTATGATTGCAATAGCAGAAATAAAGTGGTTCTATTTCGAAAGAGAATCTGCTTTCAACAACATATAGAAATCTATTCCAAGACTCTATTCATAGCATCCCTTTATCAGGGCTTTAATTTCACTCGAGTAAAATATGGGCCAATATGAAAGCATGGTCTCTTTGGATTAATATATACACATATTAACATTGTTAAAGGAACTATCTTAGACCAATTAATTAGATGAGTATGTATTACGTAGGTTTTTTGTTTAAAGTATTCTGTTTAATGCAAGGCAAGCATAACTAGAAGTATTTGCGATCTCATTTACCATTATGAATTCAATTTCGACCGGGATTGTCACAACGTGGGCATATCATTTGTAACTCCTGAATCCAAAGGATATATTTTTAAGAAAAATTCTGTTCTTCATCAACAAAGAACAAAAAATATTGAAAGGAAAGGAAAGCTTTTTATTCAACCTCCCTGAAGACAGACATTGTTCTTTTAAGTACAAACCCAAACAGCTCAGGTAAGAACAATACAATACAAATTTGAATATTTATTAGATGTATTTCTTCTTTATTATTACTTTATCAGAGTAACCTAAAAAACATTTCAACATTTGATGTTGGTTATTAGCAATATTTGGCTTTAAATTTAATGGACTAACCCCACGTCCAAAGTATCTCCCCTGCTTTCTATAGTCTGCAATTCTTTACTTGACTAATTTCAAAGAAAATGACTGAAATAAAAACATGACTGAACTGGTATTCCATGCATCTTCCAATCCAATATGCTTAGAGATCTGTAGGTAGTTGTGAATAGGTGCGTATACTTGTGTAAAAATAAAGGTGCCCACGAATAAATTGTTTTTATATGAAAGGAAGAAGCTTCCCCTCCGTTGAGTTTCTTCCTCGATGAGCGGGAGTCACTGACAGACTGTCTGCCTCATGTTCGGCCTATCAGTGTTGGCGTCATGGAAGAAGACCCGATCTAGTCTGCTGCAAGTCCAGTGTCCATTACGGAATATGAACTGATCTAAGAGCGTCCAACCAAACCAAGGTCCACGTGGAGGAGGGCTTAACTCCAAAAAACAGAATGACCGTCACGGTTTCTATGGCTTCCACTGAGTGTAGCCATGCTGCACTTGGAAAAGTTTGATCTTCAGAGGTGTCCTCTATAAGGTCTAGAGCAGTCTTCAGGGGTTCTCTATAAGGTCTAGAGCAGTCTCCAGGGGTCCTCTATAAGGTCTAGAGCAGTCTTCAGGGGTCCTCTATAAGGTCTAGAGCAGTCTTCAGGGGTCCACTATAAGGTCTAGAGCAGTCTTCAGGGGTCCTCTACTAGCCTGGGGAGGTTAATCTGAATTAATTTACTATAATGTCCAGTGATAAATCATGTTAAATTCTTCTGTTAAAAAAATGAGGTCTTCATTTTGTTCAGGCTGAAGTGGTTTCCAAGAATCACAGAGGATGGAATCACAGCCACAATCAGTCAGAATAGGGGAACTGGTATTTCTCAGACAATTTCTTCATTGGTCCTTTGAACCTTTCCCCTTCCCCAATACCTACACAATCCCCTTCCACAACCATAAACCCCCTCACCCCTCACCTCAAGACCCTTCAATCACCCCCACAATCAACACCCCCCCCCCTTTAGAAGTTAACATAACAGTTCACATTTGAAAATAGTTAATGTATGGGGTACTTTAGTTTGTAGTAACAAGTTGTTAGGAAAAATTTAATTGTTCACAATACACAGTGCATACTTGAAAAATGGGCATCTTATGAAACAGGGGAAAACACCAGGTACAGATGTTCCGAAAGGCCAGCCAATGAACAGTGACCTGGTCCTCCAGTGGTGAAAAGACTGAGGCAACGTGGGTGTGGCTTCTTCTGCTCACCAAGCGGGGCACTCGTCAGCCGTGTTTGTTTTTAGGTTTTTGCCAGAGATTTATTGAACCTGGTAGAATTGCCAAGTGGTGTTTTCAAGGTCCTCTGAGGCACAGGACGGTAGAGCCGACTGTGACAGTTGGTCATGTGGTGTAACAACTTCCTGAACCCGTCATAGCGGGGTACTCCTGGCCTGCACTAAATCATATGGAAAACCAAGAATACACTAATCCTTCAGTCATTTACAAAAACTCAAATTACTTAAATGTATTGGGTAAATATATTTTTTGAAATACATAGTGTTTGTGAAATATTTAAATGGGTAGTTTTGTAACTACCAATTTTTGGCACAACTATAAAGATTACATTTATATTTAATGTGCACGCATGTACATATCTTTTTCAAATACATTTACGTCATGTTGTTATATATTGGGTTGGGTATATCTCAATCGTCAGAACTGGCATCCTGTTCATGTCTGTTCACTATCCTTGCATCCATAACTCGAGTGGCAACATTTCAACCAAGCCCCATTCCTCAGGAGTGATTGCCCCTGACAAGTCACTTTAAAAAAAAAAAATGATGGGACATTTGCTTAGAACATATATTAATAGAATTGTATAGAAACATTTGCCCATAGCCTAGTAAGGATATGGATCTTAACAGCTGAGTAGGGGGCACATATAACATTGTAGCATTGGTTGAAATCCATCCCACTTCTATTACAGCACACACTTTCAGACATTTTTCCCTCCACCCTTAATGCTTTTTTATACTTTTGCATACATTTTAAGAGCAAAAGATGCCTACACAATTTGTTTGCAAAAATTAATTAGGTAAAATATTTGATTACGTTATTTGACCTAAATTGAAAATAGCTTTGCGCTGTGTATTTAATCATTCCCAACAACAAATAAAATGCCTGAAAGTAGCACAGCAGTTTTTAAAAGCGGATCCCAATGAGAATGGCGCTTGGTAAGGGACGGCGCTATAATTACCAGATGGATTAGGGTTCTTTCATTGTGGCTATTGGTCAGGCGGTATAACCATTGCATTATCTGTTACCATGTTGAAAACAAGTCAGTATAGGCACTGTTGTTTAAGGCCTTACGGGTCCAATTAAAACAAACTGGGTTTAACAAGAGTTTAATGGGTTTTGTTCTCCTCCACAGCAAACCGTCTACAAGGACATTAAAGAATGAACTAAAAAGGGGATTACTGAATCCAGCCGGGCACTAAATGCCCAACGGGCCAAGTAGAACCAAAACAAAATGGGAAAAACGTTAATACCAAACACAAACTTGACACGGACAGCAGCAGATATAAATAACTACAAGTTACAGCTTGACAGCAGAATGTCCCAAGTGCAGTCAAGGTAGACAGTGAACCGTAAGTGTCCAAAACCACTCCCTATACCCATCCAGTGCACTACTTCTGTCCAAGCCGTATGGGGACAGAGCACACCGACTCAGTGGCTACAGGAGACGACGGCGTCGCTGGACTCGCCCCCCCGAAGCTCCTCCTCCTCCGACGCGCCACCTCCTCCGACGCTCCTCCTCCTCCGACGGTCCTGCGGAGCTGCTAGTGGCCGGACCACAACGACCCACCAGGATCGCTTCAACGCATATTAAAAAAAACCCGGCGGTCGCGGAGAGCCTGGAGCCTGGGTTCCGACGGGTACAGCACGTGATTCCGGGTACTTAGGGTTCCCCCCCACAGCCGCTACGGGGCCGTGTCTCCTGCCGGCCGGGGGGGGGGCTTGCGGCAGGACGTCGCCAGGCGCAGCAGGTCGCCGCATTTGAAGCAGCGGGCGTTGGTGTTGCCCTCCTTCCTGGGGATGTGCCAGCACTGCAGACAGCGCACGCGGTACTTCTTGTACCTGTGGTGGCGGGCGCGGCACAAGGGTTGTGTTAAGGGGTGGGGGGGTGCCGAACGCTACTCTCACATCCACCCTCCGTGGCCTCAGCGGTCCAATAACGCGACCGATAATGTGGGTCACGGTGCACGGACCGCGGCCCACACACTCTGGTGTGACCCCCCCCCCCTCACCTTATCCCGCAGGCGTTACACAACGGGGTCCCATCCTCGGCGTCTCGCCACAGGGGAGTCTTCTTGGTGCAACAGGAAGCACAGATCTTATTCCCTAACGGAGGGACAGGACGTCAACACACACAGATGGGCCTCGCGTCACAAAACAACCTGATTTTGCAGCCCTGCCTTTGACAACACACACTGGGTTACTCATTAAAGCATTAGGTTGTTTACACAGCTGAAAGTCGAAAAAGCCCGTCCTATCAAATGTTTTCCACCCGTGTAAAGCACCAAGTCCTTGCTAGATTATCCCCTGCTATATATATATATATATATATAAATAAAGAAACCTAATAGTGTTGTGTGGCGCCCTCTCCTGGCGGGGAATGGCAGTGTACACCGCTGGTACTCACTGGAGAGGCTGGAGGGGTCGCTCTCCTCCTCAGAGCTGCTGGTCCTCAGGGAACTCTGGGAAGAGCGGGACCGGCTTGCCCTCCGTGACCTCCGGGCCCGACCTCTCGAGCGCTGGTGACTGGAACGACACGGGCGAAGCTTTGTGAGGCCATTATTGGCTGCACTAACCGCACTATTACTCTACTACCTCTACAGGTGTGTGTCAGGGAAACGGACGGCGATCTCCTCGCACCTCCTCCCAGGTATGAGTTTGGCGATCCCCCGCCGCACGGAGGCCAGCGTCTACAGTAGAGAGACCGACAGGGAGGCGTCAACCCTACCTATGCCTCTGGGAGGTGATGAGCAGGCGACACTCCTCCTGGCTCCTGTCCAGCTCCGTCTGCATGCTGAACGTCACCCCCTGAAGGGCCGGGTCCAGCGCGTCGGCACTCCGGCTCGGATGACGCTGCTTCCTGGTCGCCTTGGTGACCCTCGGGGCGGGTTCGGCGAGAGACTGCGGCGCTGGAGGGACGGCGTCCATTTTGCCCCCCGCGTCCACACCTCTCTGGGTGCGGCCTTGTGGCTCCGCGAAGCGGACGTCTCGGGCAGACTCAGAGTTCGCGCTGACAGATCCAGGCTGGTTGCTCAGAATCGGCAACGTGTACGCGGGGGTGCTTGGGGACGGGGGTCTATCTTTTTCGGGGTCAAAGGTGAAACATATGTTGGAGTTAAAGTCCAGGGTCATGTTTAGGCTCAGCTCTTCTGGGCCTGCGGGTTCATGAGTCATGTGGTCCAAACAGCGAGCGGTCTCGTCAACTGTAGCTGCATTGCGGTCAGGTGGTTGTCGAAACAGGTTGTCGACGGAAACGGAGGGACGATTACGCGACAACTCGGCTTTGGCCTCAGGACAGAGCTCTCTCAGTGTGGAGTCTTCTTTGACCAAGTCACAGGTTACCGATCGGCTCTCTCCGCTCACAGGAAATCCATCTACGCCAATACAAAACGTGACTCCGGCGTCTCTGTTTGCCACAACCTCGGAGCTGGAATCTTCCACATCGGCCCCAGCGTAGCGCCCGCCCGTCGCGACCGGCGACTTGGCGCCTGGACTCCCGGGTGAGCAACGTCTACCTCCACCCGACTTACCCGCCTCTCTCCTGGACGCGGTAGGAGATTCCCCAGCGGTACAGACTAGAGGGGAGCAGACAGTCCCAGCGTGGTTGATGTAGTCCGCACATTCAGGGGGACCACCGTCACACAGCCTACCCGACAGCGGGGCCACCGCGGAGGGCCGGACGTACTCAAAGACCACGGGAACCAGGTGGGTGGCGATGGAGGTCTCCTCCCGCGGTTCACCCGAATGGAGGATTCGCTCACACTGCATGTTGATCAGACTCATCACCTCCCAAGGACTGTGATCTGACGGCACGTCCTGTTTGGACCTTGCTTTGGACACGGTGTAAGTTGTAGACTTTGTGTCTACGGAGCTGTTGTGGGGGGGGCGGGGAGTCGCTAGCTTGGAGGCTTCCTGGATAAGGTAGAGGATGGTGGACTGGGTCACCTGAAAATTAATACATATTGTACGTTTTCCCAGTGCACATATTTCATTTTTTTACCTCATCCTGTCATTTCCCACCCATTTTGTTGTTCTACTCTTTTGGGGACCAGAAATAAATGATCCCCGTTATCCAAATATCCTAACCTAAACTCTAACCAGAACCTCAATATTCTAAACGTCATCCCCAAACTTGAATTAACCATGTTTCCCCAAACTTGACGCCTAAATGTAAAACTAATAACAATAAAAAAGTAATACTAATTGAATGTTTCAACCTAAGGCTAACTACTCAGTGGGAAACATGGTTTGTTTGTAGAGACAGGCAAAAGAAAAAACTTCAGGATTACCTATCTTAATGGTTTTACATGTACTGTAAAGCCAGGATCTGACATTCTCAAACAAACACACACACAGATCAGACACACACACACACAGATCAGACACACACACACACAGAGATCAGACAACCACACACAGGTCAGACACAACCACACACAGGTCAGACACAACCACACACAGGTCAGACACAACCACACACCTACCTGTTGATCATCCTGGTGATCGAGGTCTTCCATTGTCTCTCACTTGCCAGGTCTGTATGTTCCGGTGCTCATATTGAGGTGTGAGTCTCTGAGAAGTAAAACACTGATATGTTTAACATATGCTGAACACAAATCAGGACATAACATGTACAAGTGTTGGTCCCATGTTTTGTGTGCTGAACTAAAAGATCCCATTTTCCATGTGGACAAAAAGCAATTTTTTCCATAACAAAAATGATATACCTACTATTGAGTGGTTGTTAATTGTAACTTAGTAAAATCAAAACAATTGTTACATATGGCCTTATTTTTGTTCAGTCTCGTTTTATTATTGACCATATACATTCGGAAGTAAATAGGCTATATGGGGATAGTGACAACCTTCTTAAAACAAATGCCTATCCACAGCTCACTAATAATTTGTTCAATTATAGGCAACTAAACAGGATCACATCAATACAACCACTTTTAAGCTAGCCTGTACTTTACATTTGTTAAACAGTCGCAATGACACACACTTTGGGCTTTGTGGGCAAAACGGAAAGTTTTAGGTGTCACCCCCCCAAAAAACCTGTTTTAGAATAAACAATGAATAATTGTTACACACTTACTTGGTCAAGCTATATGTACCACAAAATGTAACCAGCGGCGTTCTTATCTAGAAGTATTGCTAGTCATTAATTCGGAGACACGTCTGGCTCGAGCAGACCTCTTATCTTGAAGCGCGCGGAGGCCCGGCCGTTTCAATACGATCCCGTTTATTGCCATGCAAAGCTTAGGTCCTCGCAATGCGCCTTGGTGGAAAAGTAGTATGGCACGGGAAAAATCTAGGCGCATGACATGCTTGTGATTTGTCTAATTTATGTCTCTATAAACAATCGAGATTTACCCTTTTATACTTTTTTAAATATGGGGCGATTTCTCACCAACGCGTTCGGGGCCACGATGACAACTCACCTTAGGTTCTCATAGGATCAAGATCTTAACAGATCTTACAACAGTGATTCAGCCAATTTGAGCATCAGGAAATTGATTTGGCACGTTGCAACATTGCACTTACTTGGCACGCGCTATGCCACATGTGTCTGTGATTGAGGTTGATTGTCCTGGGCAGGCAATAAAGTGTTGAACGACTTGCCCTCTGGGCATTTCCACAGGAATCTGTTAACATGTTGACAGCAGGTTGTCGCCTAGATGGAGCGGGTGTTTATTTTGTTAAACAGTCAGGTAAACTATAGGCTTAATATTTGCTGGAGTATGCAATGTTTTTACAATATTTACTATACATCTCTTGTGTAATCCAACTGGTGGACCATCACAGTTGAGGGTTTAATTCTCATCTATTGTAAAATGTAAACATGCACTACTTTAGTGATGTGAGTCTGTTTACATTGCTGAATGTGGATGTGTATAACAGGTGACTTGGGAATGCCTTGTTGGTGTATCGAGCTCCTATTGGTTCCCAAACTGTACCGTTTAAAGACTCTATAGTTAACGGTGAGACATCTAAAATGTTCTACACACAAAACAAATCTTTGGCCCGGCTTGATTTTGCCAGGCAAGGCATCAGTATTAGTAGTGACACATTTGAATGGGCCATTTACTATAGCTAATGAGTTGGTCAATGTAAAACACATGCGTTTTCTCTGGTAATGAGGATTACAACCCACTGCCATATGATACAGGAATTTTTCAAAAAGTCTAAAGGGTTCAAGATACAATATAGATTTTATTTGTAATCCATACCTTACATAACTTGCAAATGTAATACATACAATACATATGTCTATTAAAGAAGAAACGGTACAATTAAAGGATATAGATGGGAGGTGGGGAAGCATTCCTGGAAAACAACTTAAACTGGGTAAAGGCCTGGGAGACAGTTTATTTGTATTCTCTTGGAAACTCCATAAGAAATTATCTTGGATATTTCAAGAAAGTCCAAAACGGTCACTGAAGCTTGGATTGAGGAATTCTCCCTGACATTTCTACTAATGCTGAAAATGGACAGAAATGACTTGGAATTCGACAAACTGCACCCGTTTACATGAAATTACATTTTCTAGCAAGTATAACCCTCCCAGTTCCGAGCTCAAGCTGCCCTCTTGCCAGTAATACATCAAAGACTGCTAATAATTCCTGACCAATGATGCTAGACTATAAGAAAAAGGGCTGTACAGCTTACGAAGACCTTGACCAGACATGGTTCTCAAGTCTTAACATATGTGCGTGTTTGATGACACTTGTGGGGACAAGACATATTATTAAAATCTCCTGAAAACAGCTTTTTATAATACACAAAATATAAAGGCAAAATGGAGAAATGTCAAAAAATTTGAGAGTACATAAGGATATTAATGAAGGAAATGGATTTATCAGATCCCACTCTGTTGCTTTCACATGAGGGTTTGTGCGTATTAAACATTTGATGGACAAAAACTTGCTGCATTTAAATTTTTGATCAGCATTATTCATTTTAGTTCTCATCCACATAGTATTGCAGGATCAAAAAAGCCATGAGTTAAAGATGTTTGCTAAATGCTGAGTGTCAGTAGTAAACTACTGACTGTTTACATGCTTCGTATGAGGAGACTTGTGTGCGTGACCTTTGCGGATAAGTTGTAACATGGAATGTTCCATTCAAGTACACGGTTGTTCTCTGAAAATAGATTGAATTGGCTGCATAACGAGGAAACAACCTTCCGATATGCTGATTCAAATTACTGCGGGACAAAGAACAACAGCTTGTGACGGAGAATCGTCCTGATGGGTCTGAGAACACAAACAATTCATACATGACACCCATCATCAGCTCCTCCGCTGACTGCGTTGATTTTTTTTTTTTAGCGCGAGACAAATACAGCACACTCCAGAGAGAAGAGTAAAGCTCTTCTGGGACATAATTCTGCAGCTAAATGAGATCTTCTCTGAGGGGAGTCCTTCAGCTCTCTATCCTGCCAGGTTATCCCTCTCGACAGTCCAAACAGGGCGTCTCTCTTACAAAACACTCGATCCTGAGGATAGTGGTCCAATATTCATACCAACATACTACTCAGCATACAGGATAAATAACACTGCTTCATACGAAGTAGGGCAATAGTGTGGAGCGTAGTGTCCTCAGTGGGGCTTTGGGACGTGTCCGTCCACGTAGAAGTTCCGCGTGACCTTGGGTAGGGTCAGCTCGATGCCATCCAGCTCCTGGGTCAGGATGATCTGGCAGCCCAGCCGGGAATTCTCCTGCAGGGCTGGGGCCATGTCCAGCATGTCATCCTCTCTGGAGCAGAAGGACGGGGGGGGGGGGCAGAATTTAATTAAGTGACATGCACAGAATTGCGAGTGTCCATCTCAATAGTAATGAGTACAGTTTGGCTGTGAATGTGCACGTTTTCCTGACAGAGACCACCAACGCAGGCATGATGAGCGATGAGATGGTTTCTCGGAAAACCGCGTTATCGTACGCGATTTCACTTTTGTCACCTTCGCCGCTGCGTTACAACTACATTGAAATTCTCACCTTTTGACTGCAACACTTTAACGGTGCAAGATATAGTTTTACGGTGAAATAATTGGTAATTAGACATCAAGTCAATTTACATTTTTTGTGGGATTAGTCTATATCGAACGACCATTGGGAGCAAATGTTTTTGGGTTAGTCTCCACCAGCTTCAGACTTACATTCTGTAATACTTTGTGTACATCATTTACAGAAAGTCCCAATCAACACATTTTGGTCCCATGTTTTAACCTCACGAGACTGGCAAAAGTGCTCAAGGGATGAACAAGGACACGATCCATTATAACACAAGTATCTCATACCTTTCCTCAGGCTCCGGCAGCTTGTTGAAGTGGTCCCTGTTAACATACACATGGCACGTCGAGCAAGCTAGCGACGCCTCGCAAGCTCCTGGAGTTGAGCGTCGGACGAGAAAAGGAGACGTGGTTTTTACAACGGAAGCTCAGTCAGCCACATGTATTCAGGCATGACTATACTAATCGCAGACACCGCTGGATCTCACCTTCCAATTCAATGTTGTGTCTATGGGCCAGATACATTGCGTTGTCCCCCACTTTAGCCTTCACAGGGATCCTATTTCCCGAGCGGTCTATGTACACCACATTAACCCTGAGGGCAGACCACGATCCACACACTGAGGATGCACATGCACGGGGGAATCATGTGAAGCTATCCTATCACAACCCAGTGATTACGTTAATGTAGATTGTGAACTGAAAATACAGCACAGGAAATCAGTTCTGCCATATGAATACTGAAGAAATAACGGCAACAGAACACCAAGCCGCATTGTGCACTAGGCTACTCACACGTCTTCTTGTGCATGTTCAACACTGGCACTCTCCTCACCGTGGTACAGACCTTTAGAAATTAAATTAAGATTTATAAATGACGACAAAAGAAATTCAGATCGTGATACAATTATGACTTAAAACAAACTTTTCTTTCCTTTTATTTACCACCAATGAGCTTATCCATCAGTTGTTTGTTCAAAAGAGATCACGTAAGCCTTCTTACGCTAAAGTTACATTCTTAGACATGCTATTCAATTCACTGGCTAGTTTTGCTGGCCGTTAGGTAATCGATGACAACAAAACATATCAACATTGGGTTAGACGAAAACAGGACCTGAATAACTTAGCTTGCCAGTTTGTTAGCCAGCTACCCACCTCTGGAAGTCTGCAAGTGCCGGTTTAATGTCCGAAAACGATCAACATTCGACAAACCAGCAACCCTATTCAAATAACTGTTTAATCTGTTGAAGGGACATTTGCTACAATCCGGTATAACTTTGGAAAGCCTCAAAGTCAGCCCCACGCTCGACCGGACTGAGGCGGAGGCCGCCATGTTTGTGTTTTCATCACGTGAGGAAGCCTAGCAAATAGAAAGGTAGCAAATGACACGCCTGGGCTTCAGTTGTTTGACCAGTAGAAGGCGTTGTTGCAACAGAAATAATTGGGATCAAACCAGCTTCTACAGCAGGGGTGGGCAAACTACGGCTCGAGGGCCAAATGCGGCCCGCGAGGCTGTCCCATCCGGCCCACGGAATGCCCTTTTCTGGCCTCCAAATCAATTATGATTAACAAATTACAAAAACAAATGTGGCCCTCCGTTTCATTTCAAAATCCTGATGTGGCCCCCGAGCCAAAATATTGCCCACCCCTCTTCTACAGGGTCTAGTGCTGGACTCCATTTAACCGTCAAAACACTTGATGATTAGTTAACAAGTCGAATAAGGTTTCCCAATACATGCAACAAGCAGTTATCTTTGAAACCATCCATTTTGGCGATGCTATACACTAGAGCATAGGAACAGGTCAGATCTGTCCCCACCAATGTTTGACGCAGGTACATTGCCCCTCTCTCTTCCTAAATAACAACACATAAAATGTGCCCCCCCCCAATTTGACGCCCCTGGATGTCAATATGTGGTCCACCTTAAGTCATGCTCACAAGTTACATCAAAACACTACGTCACTTTAGTCCAGTCCCTGATTTCTCCCAAATCAAATGAGACCCACTGAGTTAAGCCCATCTCTGTCTTAGGATGCTCCCTTTATTTTCAGAGTGCAGCTGGACAGAGTTATCTGATCCAAACATGCATGCAGTGTGGGGGGACTGTGTTTGACTGAGGTCACTTGACCATGAAGAAACATCGCTCATGTTTTGACTGGAGTCTAACAGTCACAGGTACAAACATGCACATAAACACACACACACACACAGAACACACCACTGTTTTTCCGCCTGCCTGGGCCAATTTAACAGTCTCGGAGGCACATTCTCAGCCTGGTGATGTTGAATAACAGTAAATCTTTCAAGACAGTAAATCACCTACAGTGGGGCGTCCTTTCAACGTGGAACATGTGAAATACATCCCCAGAAAACAACTGTAATGTAACCACTTTATTTACTGCTTCATCGTGCCCATGGGACTCAAGCCAGCCTTCCAGCCAGCCGTTAACCGGCAGGGGTTACCATCAACCATCATTTAGGCCTTTGTTTTTCTGTGATTCTCCAGGGAGGGTCATTTGGTAGCCAAGGCTGCCCGAGCCTTGGAGAGGGTCCGGCTTCGGATTCCGAAGGTTCTGCTCCTTCCTGCTCCTTCCTGCTCCTTCCTGCTCCTTCCTGCTCCTTCCTCCTCCCATTCCATCCCAGCGCGGTACCGCTGAGCCCTCGGCTTGTCTGCTGCAGCCCCACGAGGGCGCGGTGGGCGGGGGGAGATAACCTCTCGCATGCGCGACCCGGAGAAGAAGTGGCCCCCGGCCTGTGAGCTTTGTGCTTTTTCTTGTGACGACTTGTGCGTGTGGGAGTCTCCATATTATCGCGGCTCTCGCTTGTCGGTTCTCGGTGTTCGGTTGAATTTCTATGGAAAAGTCACGAGTGCGGGCACCTTCACAGTCAGGATCATTCTACATCAATCAAACACCACTCACGCATACAGACCCACAGGCACACCCACACACACCCTATTACACTTACTACATTTTCTGCCTCCCCCTCAGGCCGGGCAAGGGGTTTTACCACCCTTCCTCAGCCGTGGCATAGCTGTTGAGGGGAGCTGATGCGCTCCGTTATAAGTCTCGCCTCTCTTAAATTCCCATGTCTTTCTACCCAGGGTGGAGCAAGTTGCATGCATGTAAACGAAACACCCTTCCCAGGGGTCTCAAACAATTGTGTGTTTATGTTATCAAAACCTACTTGATAAGCCACAATTATACTATAGGCCTGGTGTTGGTGTCATATTTACACAATGCTTCCATTCTGGACATGTGTGTTGACAAATGGCCAATGTAATTCTCATGGACAGCTAGATGTGTTGGGTGGCAGCTGCTCCAGGCTCAGTTTAAAAGCGAGTGAACGGAAAGTTACCGTGACAGTTGTCCAGCTAAGTCAGTTAGAGTCCAGTTCGGCTTCTCTTGTGAGTTTTTTTTCCAACTAAACCGTAGATGCGCTTTTGTTGCAAAAGCACTTTTGGACTGAACGACATCTCAACATATCTGCCCACTGCTCTCCGATAGCTAGAATAGGCCACAGTGTATTGTGGAACCGGGTTCATGTCCGTAACAGCACAAGAGCGAGCTGCCCATGAGCAAGGTGAACTGTAAACAAGCCAGAGACCAGCGCCACACACAAAGCCGCGTAAAGAAGCTGAATTAGAGCTTGGACGCTTTTACCAGTAAACTTCACTAGATGCTCTAAATCTGATGTCGAATCCTAGGGAGTTGCAAGAACCTGACGATTCAAGGAAGTCCCCGCTGACGCCATCGCCAACTCGAGATTGGTAAATTAGCTCCCAGCCACGCCCCTACCAGCGGTACTGTACAGTACATGCTTGAACCTAGACTGTTGTGGACAACTTGACCACAAGAAGTGCATTCAATTGTGTCTCCAGCGGCAATGCATCGTTTTAGTAAGAATGGCTGGGAAGAGGCTGACATTGGCTAGAGAGTCATCCTTCAATGTCCTGATGTTTAAATTTTTTCAAGCAACCTTTGCAGCTGCTTTGTATACATCCAGACTGCAAGTAGTATCATGAGTCTTTGCTCTTTCTGAATTAGATACCCAAATCTCAACCTGTAATTAAGAACAGGTTGCAATGTGCCCCTATGCCGTCAGAGCCTGTATCTGTGTGGGAGTTGTACTCAGCTAAAGTCAAAGCAAGCAGAGAATGGCCTTCTGGAGACTAAGCCAAGCGGTCTAGCTAGATTTAGATTGGTTTATTAGCTGGAACCTTGATTTGACTAAGTCTATTATGTCCTAAGGGTGTTTTTTAAGGATCATGTGCTTTCTGCAGGTTACACTTTTTTTTCTGGTCGCTGACATCTTTGTAATCATGACATTTATTGGATTACTCCATATTCAAATTCATATTTCCTGCTTTATTCTTTATGTCGTGATGTAGGAGGCTAACAATTCTTTTTCTCGTCCCCTTCTTGACCTCGTTCACTGGGTTCTCTTGAGTAAAATCTCAAGAGACCCCAGACTTCATTAGTAAAGTTTATTCTGGGTTAATGTGAAGTTGCTGTTGTTAGGGAGTCCTCTGTGTACCATCAGTGTCTGGCCAACTGGTAGACAATGTTGACTTGTGACTTTTCAGGATGTTACCCTTTGACTTATAAAAAACAAAAAAACAGGGGCGTAGGTCACAAGATGTATGTACTACATCATTTCAACACAACACCTCAGAATCAATCTGTCCCAATGGTCTGAAGTTGCTTCAATCTTTACAGAGCAATACCTTTTAACACACCGACATTAATGAGTGTCCAATCATTTTAGTTTTTCATATTCATGTCCAATTTGATTCTATGAATTCCTAAGTAGGAATTTCAGTGAATCCTAAGGAACCCACGGACCGTTGTTTATGCGTTCTTCAAAGAACCCCGCTAAAGCGCCACAACGCGTCAATCACTCAACGCCACAAAAGACCAAGTCGTCGCTGGCGCGTCTGACCACCGGACCACAGGAACCATGGGAACCATAGGAGCATCCCCTCCGTGAGTCCAGCGGCCCGGGGACATCCCTTGTCGTCATGACAGCAGGATGATTGATGGTCTCCCCGGGGGGGCGGGGAGAAGCGACTTGGGGGCATGACAGGACGTCCCAGTGGTGTCGAATGGCAGGAAGGAGTCCTTAACTTGTTATTGGAGACGGAGGCGTATGAACTGTGGGTTTGTGACGGGGGTCCTGGTCCCTGTCGGTTTCTAGGCAGTTTGGTTAACCCGGTTGAGATGTCACGCCTGGGGTGGTGGGGAGGGGAAGGTGAGGGGCCAGTGGTCTGTCATGGCCGTTAGACCCGACGGGTTAGGGGCACAGGGTTGGCTCTAGCCTAATGGGCGGGGGCGGCCTCGGGGGCCCATCCAATCACTTCAGAGAATTATTGCCCAGGGCCGCCCCGGTTGGTGTAGGCGGGGTATTCTGATTCAGGAACATTCCATGAGCTCACTGGCTAATTGGGCCAGCCACCGTCCAGGCTGGGCATCTGTGCCGTGCGGCACAAACACATCCAGAGTGGATGCTGGGCATGGACACGATAAATAACTGGGCCCTGTTCAACCACATTTGAGTCTGTGAAGTACACACACGCGTGGAACTATACCGTTGATTGTTTAAGGATTTTTTTTTTTTAAAACAACCCTTCCAAGGAGTGGCAGAGGAAGCCGACCCACAAGTGAACCCACATCGGGGGAATCGTCCCGGTGTTTCTGCAGGCTGGCCCCGCCCGATGAAGTGGGAGCCTCAGCAAGTGCGAAGCGCGATTCCTCTCCAACTCCGCTGACCGCCCAGTTACCAGAGCCGGTCCCCATGTCGTATCAGAGAGGGGGAGGATATCCAACACCAACACGCACAGCCGGGCCAACGCACGGTGTCCGGACGGACGGGGAGGCGGGATCACCCTCGTCAACTCGGCAGGAGTTTCCCCACCTGAACGCTGGGGCTAACTCCCTCGCCGCTTGGCGTTCCGCGCAGTTTCCTTCTCCCCCTTTTTTCTTTTCTGTTTTGTTTTCCCATCGGAGCGCCCAGCTCGCTATGGATTGTGGGGCCTCGTCCCAAACTGCACCCTGTTCCCTGAACGGGTCACTACTGGTGAAAGGTAAAAGAGCCCTGGACGAACTAGGCAAAGTGTGTAGGCAATAGGGTGTCATTTGGTATAGCTCCAGCTTCTCTTCCTCTCCAAACCGCAGCTATGTTCCTATATGCATTCTGCTACAGAGAAGAACAAAAGAATAACCCTGTTTCAATGGTAGGAACTACGGAGGGGGAAATGATCAGCAAAGGCCAGAGATTCTTGTAAAAAGCGTAGAAAAGCATGTTTGCACACTCCTAATTATCCGTATTCGAATTTCCACTTCCCTAAAGGCCCTCCCTATATTAGGTGTTTACAGTAAGTCACAACAATGAATAGAGAGTGAGGATGTTCCCTTTGTTTCAGGGTTCATTTCACCTTCGGTCTGGTACCACTGAACATCTTGTAATACCCCTTCTCAGTGCCTTAGCCCCTGGTAAAATGCATCAGCCATTGTAGGAATGTCTCCAGTTGAAATTAAGATGTGGTGAACTCCATTTATGGTAACGACTGTGGTTGTCTTTCGTTGCAGCCCTGGTCGAGTCTTATTACGGTCCGATGTTAATCTCTTAAGAACCAGAACCGGGGGTTCTGTCTCTCCACGGACCCGAGATCAGCCGTTGACCCAAGTCAAAGTCAACACGGTGTATCTCCTTTGCTGCTTTTAATGGCACAGGACATCTTATCCTTCACGCCGGTTCTGGAAAAAGTCGACATCGCCGAGCCAACATTTCTTTTATCAAAATGTTTCTTAACGGCACGGCTCCCTGATAGGGGGGGGACGACCAAATTTTATAAAGTAGCGATGAGCTCTATGATATATATATATATCGTTCCACAGTCACCCCCGCTGTCTGATTGGAACGTGTGGAGTGCTGCATCCACACCGAGGCCCGATTGCTGCCTGAGGCTGCTGGTCTTATCTCGATACACGATGTAGATAAGAAGGTGAAGGAGACCAAATCATGCCATGCCTGCCAGTATGTAATGTGTGTGTCTGGAGCAGTCCAGACTGTGGGAGGATTGTAGACTAAAGAAGACAGGCATTTTCTCAAAAGGGCTTTTGTTGCCTTGGATCCCAGTACCCCCAAGCTTAGCTTAGGACCAGGGCTTCCATGCCCTTCTCCGGTCAACCTCACGTGTCACTCAGAGAGAGAAGAAGGCATGTCGGGTGCCAACACACCTGTTTGCCTCTCAGTAGAATGAGCGGGTCTTTCTGTCACTATAATCCAGTCCATTCTGGATGAGGGCGATGAGCCTACAAATCCACTTCAGAAATGGTTCCTGGTTCATTGGAGCTGTCCCCAAAACATTGTTCCAGAGAGAGAAACATAAAGTCGCCTAGTTTCTTCTAGGAATTGCCTGTGAAAATGAGTGTAATTCTAGAACTCAGAACTTTGTGGGAATGAGTTTGAGCCACTTGCATAACCACCAAGAGAATTATGGGAAAAATTATGTCATTTCCAAATTCCATCTTGCCCGGGTGACAGTGGACTTGAGGGAGTTCTGGAATCCAAAGATGACCCTGAAAAGGTATTCAAAAGTCTCAGCACAGTTGTAGTCAGATGCAAATGTCTTTAAGTAGTGAGTCGAATTATATTAAAGTAGGACAAATGGGTGTTTGTGAGAATTCTTTTAAAAACTGCGCTAGGATAGAAAAACTTAAAGTGTGTGTGTGTTTGTTTGACGGGTGTGTATATGTGTTTTTTGTTGGAGCAGCAAACTATCGAGCCAATCAAATTCAATCAAGTTCATTTGACAGAGCCTCTTTAACATCAGCCGTCGCTTTCACAGACACCCAGCCCTAAACCCCCAAAGAGCAAGCAACAACAAGAATTGATGCATCCCACCTTTATCTCATAAAAGAGCAGATTGTGATAAACCCGTTTTCATAACTCCTTACTCCACCTTCTGAAAATGGTAATCTCCAAACCACAACAGCCTTTGAGGCCTCCTCATCCCAACGTGTTGATGGCCAGCCCAGCAAGACAGGAAACGCCCCTCGACCCCCCCCCCCTCAGGCCGCAGGATTGGCGATAAGAACAGGCCTGGCTGGTAGCGGTTGAACGTTCCTCAGCCCTGTCTGGTTGTTCCTGGAAATGAGGATGGACGTCGGGGAGGGTGGTTAGGTCCCTGGAGGGTCCCTGGCGTCATGCCGAGCCCCTGTCACCCTGCTGGAGGATCTATTGCCTAGGGGTTTCCTGTGTCCCCCTGTGGGATTGCGGTCATTTTAGCAGCCTCTCTCCCCCGGTGCCGTAACACAGTTGGAGTTGGGTGTTTGACTTAGTCGAACGTGTCTCAAGGGGGGTGGATCTGCGCTGACGGCAGAAATGTATGTGACAGGGTTGACAAAACGGAGGGGGCGGAGCTTTCACTCCCACTCTGAAATTCCTCCACTTCAGTGTAATTGAAATGAAACGGTTAGGCTGACGGTTGAAGTTAGGAGCCGTTTGAGGTGAGAGTTAGAGTGAGGGTTAAGAGTTTATGCGGGGGGGGGGGGGCGAGCAGTGGCCTTGGTCTGATGTCAACTGAGGGGCGTTTAGCCTGATTGAGACGCAAGCGTCATTATTTTCTGCCTTCAGGGCAGATCGACCTCTAAGACATGTTTGAGTGAAACGCCAATGTACATATGTCACCAGAAACGGACGCTGGCCCTATTTGGTGTATAGAGCCATGAACTGACTTGAAAATGTTCAACCAGAAGGGGCCTTTCTTGTGGCTGGTGATATAAACGCCGGGAAACATACATTTTATCAACACGTCAGGCCATTACATGTGACAGAAACACACATTCTTCACACAGAGAAGCATACAAACCTACTTCCCTTTGGCAAATCAGCTCATAACTCAATTCTTCCTCCAAGCAAAAGTTCAAACAGGACAGACAGGTGACAGGTCCTGTACGCGCGCTATAGGCTGAAACGGATGCCAAGTGACAGGACCGGTTTCGGCAAACATGGATCGTATCACGCTTCGCAGATTCATCCGGCGGCACTCAGGAGTTCTACCACAACGCAGTCTTCACCAAACATTGCACGGGCGACATTGCCTCAACGGTGACCATACTTACGCAATCGCCCCTGACCACAAGCCTTGGATGGCAGGCAATGGCCACACTGAACGGATGGCCGGTGCTGACCGCTTCAAGGGCCGGGGGAAAGAATCCGGACTTTTGCCGGAAATCCCGCTATGACCTGAGGACTATAAAGTCCTAGTAGGCCCGCTCTAACGCTGGTCCGTTGGGCCTTCTGCGCTTGCTTCGAGGTGGGCTACCATGCATGGGAACACATGCCCATAAGCACAAGCCGGACTCTACCCATGCACACGCGGAGACGGTTTCACACAAAATGCATACACACGTTCATACTGCCGCTGCACACACACACAGACACTCACACACACACACATAAACAGGCACTCTGACAGATAGATGATGGATCTGCTGCTTCTGTTTCATGTTCATGTTGCCGCTGTTCATTGTTTCCTAGACCCGTGCACTACGTCCGCAGGCATTGCCAGTTAGATCCTGTTAATATAACCATGGTTATTTCAGTGTGTTGGCTCCCATGTTACGCAGGGGAGACCCAGACAGTTCCGGGGTGACGTCCCGAGAACAGAAGCCGGCCAGGTGTGTGTGAGGACACTGGCACCGTTCTGTGGCTCACTCAGCAAACCAGATGGGTGTGGACACCTGGCACATGCACACACACACACGCATAGACATTGACTCACGCATCATGCACACATATTTCTGAGGCTCACACACACATATACCCAGGGTCTTGTAATTATCCCGTTTACCTCATCCCTACCACCTGTCTGGTACGTTTGGCTGGAGGGCACGACACATCAATAACACACTGAGATAACACACAATAAAAAAATGATGCCGCAAACTTGATGAGCGGGTGTCAAACGGTGAGTTATTCACCCACGTTTTTTATTCATTTTAAGACGGTATTTCATCAGTCGCCAACATACATGCCAGCGTCACCAGTCAAATAAAATGATCACGAAGAACTGGGTTGGCCATTTTAATTTTAATTAGTCACCAAAATTAGATGATAAATGATGACTGTATATTGACTGGCCAACCCTAACTACTGTGGCAATCTGAATGAATGAATCAGCCAAAAACACATTTGCTTTTTTATTAAATGAGTCGACACTCCTTTTTGAGCTAAAAGAGAGAAACTACATAGGTTTCAGAGTTTTAATTATGAATTCTTAACCACAGTTAGGAATTTCCCTATATTGGAAAAACATCCCTGTTAAAGCAATTCACAATGCTTTAAGCATATTTTAACACTCCATCCTATAACAAGAGCTTAGTAAATGAACAACCGTGCTTTCTTTCTACTGACATTTCTCTTGTTTGATTTAGTACCTCTGGTACTGAAGAATTTTGGGAAAGTTGAGGTCTCCCTGAAGGCTGTGAAGTTAGCTGAAGGGGGTTGGGAATGGTAAGAGCTAAACGGAACATTGGCTGCCATTCCAGGTCCGGGATGTTGGACCAGGAATTGGATCAAGATCTCATTCCAGAATCCTGGCGTTCAGTTACATCAAACCTCTCCTTTGACTGTTTCATGGGATGTTCCCTCCGAACGGTCCGCTACTGCTGAGACTGCTGAACCACTCTTGGCGTCAGACATCAGCATTGGAGAGACTCGGTGGGCTTGGATTACCGGTCCGTTTTTTTGTTTTTCTTTGTGTGAAGGATGGATCATAATAATGTCAGCAAAGGAGTGAGTTCAGGAGTGGTTCTGAGGAAGATAAACCTCACGGTGCCAGAAAACCAATCACATATTTTAACGTTTCATTAGGATCAGTCCTATCTTGTCCATTCAATCCAGATTAGTCCAGAACCTCCCTTTGTCTGTGGAGATCACTGGGGTTAGTTTAGTTCAGAACCTCCCTTTGTCTGTGGAGATCACTGGGGTTAGTTTAGTTCAGAACCTCCCTTTGTCTATAGTGATCACTGGGGTTAGGTTGGTTCAGAACCTCCCTCTGTCTATAGAGATCACTGGGGTTAGGTTAGTTCAGAACCTTACTCTGTCTATGGAGATCACTGGGGTTAGGTTAGTTCAGAACCTCCCTCTCTCTATGGAGATCACTGGGGATAGGTTAGTTCAGAACCTCCCTCTGTCTATGGAGATCACTGGGGTTAGGTTAGTTCAGA
>JACXGK010006250.1:15646-29634 GCA_016801125.1 Novumbra hubbsi
GGGGGGGGGGGGGGTACTGCCACATTCACTTAAGCCGCATGGGCTGTTACACTGCCACATGGATCTCTGTGACTCCAGTTGGCTAGTCAGGGACAGCTGCTTGATGGGTGACCCCAACCTCTGCCTCAATCAGCCACTGGGAAGTTTTGTTGTCAGAATAACGAAGACATGACGTTAACCGCTGCTCGTTCCCACCAGCTAATGATCATGAAGACATCATGAGTTAACAATGGCTCAGTCTTCTGTGATAGGGAACCATACATAAGACATAACTGCTCAGCCACATTCAATTGGACAATTTAGTCTTAATTGAGTGTCTGAGAGTCACTGTTATATGGTCTCCCTGTCTTGAGTGGAAGTACATCGTTTTAATGCCTATTTTCCTTGGGTTTTTTTCTTTCCAAGTGTCAGGCAGTGTTAAATCATACTCATCTCGCCATTCTGCAGTGTAAAGAGACTAATGTGTGAAATCTGCCCACTTCCCTCATCAGCTGAACGCTTCTCCTCCAGGGAGTCATCAGTAAATGTTTTGACTTGATTGTATAAAACATAAACTGTTAGGTTTTTTTGGTGTGTTTTTGTGTGCGAGGCTGACATTTTTCTCTAAGCCCTTCTGATATGTTGCACAGGCAAATTTTTACAGGGCTTGTGTGTGTGTGTGTGTGTGAGTGCATGGGTGAAGGGACCATGTTTATTTTGTCATTTTCTGGTGATTGAGACTTTTCACTAATGTTTACATTCAATCTAGCCAGATGTTTCTGTAGAGGATATAACACACACACACACAAACGCACATACAAACATGCATACACAGACACATGTACACACACACTAGAATAGGTGTGAAGTCAACAGTGGTGTGCAAATATACCTAGTTGAGAGGGAAAGAGAAGGATGTTTTGTAGTGTGTCAGCAGCCTATTGAATGAAAGGCAACCGATCCAGGGTGGCCTGCCTCTGGGCCATAAAGCATTGTCTTCAAGCATCTGGCTTAGAGCTGTTTCATCCCAAAACATCACAAAGCGCAATGGAACAGACACACACATGCACCATACCACTAAACACTCAAAACAATCTCATTCTCTCTCTTCATCTCTCTTTTTTCCTTTCAAGGCAAATAATTTGCTATGCAACTTTGCCCGTTAACTTAGTACCAGTCAACTGAAATTCTCCTTTTCTCTGTTTCTCTCAGGTCCAGAATGTTCCAGAAACTTCACGGCCAACAGTGGGGTAATAAAGTCCCCTGGTTTCCCGGAGAAATATCCCAACAACCTTGATTGCACTTTCATGGTCTTCGCTCCGAAGATGTCCGAGATCATCCTGGAGTTTGAGAGCTTCGAACTGGAGCCCGACACCACTCCTCCCACGGGGATCTTCTGTCGATACGATAGGCTGGAGATCTGGGACGGCTTCCCGGGAGGTGAGTCTCTGTCAAGTCACCTTTAATTTCCTTTTAAACGTTTTTGCAGTAATCTGCAGTATGGTGAAATAAAACTACTCGTGCATGCAAGTCGAGCGATGAATGTGGGGCATTATCGTTATAGCCTAAAGCCCTCGTAGTCTCCTGTGCCTAACTGTCATGTGTTTTGCTGGCGGGGGGTGTCTGTCAGTTCAAAGGAGGCCATTGTATGTAGACAAGAGGGAAGGCCACTCCCACTGATGATCAACCTGTCGGCAGTCGACTTCCCCTGTACAGAAACCACCATACCTGTTTGCACGGGTTGGGCTTCTTCTGGAGTTAACTTTAACTTTAATTAACTTTAAACATGGACAGTGACTTGGCTTAAGTATTTAAGTGTTAAGGTTTTCTATAAGATTTTCTTCAAAGGTGGGAGGTTTATAATTTTATCCCAAAAAACAGTGTTGATTAAACAGGCTGAGAAAAAGACCTTAAGGGCGCAGTTTATGTCACATTATTATCACCTATATTTCTGCGGCTCCGTGAAACATTTGGAGAAATCTGTGAGGACATGGGAACTTTTACCAAGAAACCATCCATTCTTGGAAAATCTGAGATGTTGGAAAAACCAAGGTTTATAATTTGTTACAAAGGAAGAAACAAAGACAAAAACAAGCCAAGTTGCTTCTCTAGTCTCTCGGGTGAGAATCACACTCTTCTCGCAGCCATTGTAATTGGTGTGTGAGACAGCAGGTCCTGGAACCTGTTTGGGGACCTGGGGGAAGGAAGCCACAGGGTGGACAGGGGAGGACTGAAGGCCGGGGTGTGTGTGTCGGGCCCCTTGTCTGATGAGGCCCGAAGTACCTTTTGGATCAATACTGCATTAGCCAGGAGGCTGGAGGTGCGTCGGGCGATGGGTTGGCGGTGAGGGGCCGTGAGACGGGGGAGCGATGGGGTAGGAGGAGATTAAATGTAGCGCCTGGGGAGTCGCGCCTCCCCCACTTTCTGTCTCTTAGCGGACTGGGGAAGGTAGCGAGACTTCTCCCCCGGGACCATAGAGACATGCAGAGACAGAGTTCACAGCAGAGCACTTTACATTTTCATGGCGCTGTTGAGCCATGCAGATAATCTAAGTGACGTCCGCCTCCACACACACACACACGCGCGCGTGCGCACATACATACACACACACACACACATACACACATGCATTTACACACCAGGCAATCCCACTGGATGGCATATAAGAATAGAATACATGGCATTCCTCCCCAGTATACTACACACACACACACTCGGCCCTCAGTGTGGCTGTGATGAATGTGAGGTATCAGACCCCTGCCCTAGTTAGCCCCCCTTCCCCTTCCATGTGTGTGTCTGGTTGGAAGGCCTCCTGTAAGTGGCCTGTCAGACCGAGGGAGGTGAGAGGTTTAGGGGGAGAAGCAGGTCGTTACTCGTCACTGATCACAGGCTTACTAATCATAGATAGGCACCAGGATTCCAGACCTGTTTTACATCTAGACACAGAAACACACTGGCTGGCATGCAGACGCACCCACACACACTCAAAACACCCACCCACACACACCCATCAACCAACACACACACACACACACCCAAAAACACCCACACACACACACACCCACTTACACACACTCTCACACACCCATCCACACACACCCACACTCACACCCACCGACACTCACATGCACTCTCACACACACCCAAATACACCCACCAACACTTACACACACTCTCACACACTCACACCCACCAACGCTCACACACACTCCCACACACCCACACACCCACCAACACTCACACACACTCTCACACACTCACACCCACCAAGGCTCACACACACTCTCACACACTCACACCCACCAACACTCACACACACTCTCATACACCCACACCCACCAACACTCACACACACTCTCACACACCCACACACACCCACCAACACTCAGTGCTCAGCGGAAGGAGTCCTGGTTTCACTTTTATTGGCTTCTTGTCTTCAGACATAGCCTCGTGTTTTTGTCCCGCTTTCCGCTTTGTTTCCTCTTTTAACCATCCTTTCTTTTCCTTTGTGGCCTTTGGCAACTGTGACCAGACCATACCCACCTCCACACTAAACCATCACAAGCCCAGGAATTTATGACTAGTGGGAAACAGACGGAGACCAGGAGTCTCTTTTCTTCTTTCTTTTCCCCTCTCTTTGTGTGTTGTGGGAGTGCGGAATGTCATTGTCCCACATGTCTTGAGGTTGGACTCCTCTGTGGTCCGACAGAAGTACAGCCCCAGGTCACGCGTCCTGATAACATGGATCTATTTCTGTTCCCTGCTCTGGAGGGTTTTGGTAGGAGGCAGTCTACAGAGGACGTTTTGACAGACAGAAGCCTTCACCAGCACAGCCTCTCGTAGCTCTCAGCAGGGATGGGGGGGGCTGTGTTGTTTACTGTCTATGAACACGTTACATCTCCACGGCGAGGACACGCAGACTTTACTCTTAACTACTCTCCCGTTACTGCCTTCAGTTGTATCCTTGACACTGAAAACGCCTGTATGCTTTTAGCTATCAATTAAATTTATGTGCTACAGGTGTGGAATGAGGGAATGTTTATTTCAATCTTTTACGTTTACATTTTTGTCATTCGGCAGACGCTGAATCCAGAGCGTCTGCTAAGTGCTAATCGGGGCTGCTAATTGCAGCTGATATGGGAACAACAGGTTTTCATCTCAACAGATATTATATTACACTTCCACCATTCCACCAACACGGTTATCTCCCCGCTCATCTGTCTCTCCCTTTCTCTTCCCTCTTTACTTCCCCTCTCTCCTTCATTCCTCCTCTCTCACTCCAGTTGGTCCATACATCGGGCGTTATTGTGGTCAAACCACCCCGGGACGTATCATCTCTTACACGGGTATCCTAGCCCTGACAATCAACACGGACAGTGCCATCGCTAAGGAAGGCTTCTCTGCCAACTTCACCGTACTGCAGCGAACAGTACCGGAAGGTGAGTAGCCATCTTACTGAAAAGTGGTCCAATCACAAATGAATAATGCATTTATTTTCTTCAAAACACCAGCGCAAACGTATTTCTCGTTTGTCGAAAAATCGACAATCCCCCCCCAAAAATGCAGTATTCTAAGAAAGGCTGCTATTGCCACGTTTTAAAGCCAGCATACGTAGTGTCTTCATCACTATGTGGGGTGGTCACTACTTCCCGGGTTTCATTCAATGTTGTACTGAAGGGAGTTATTAAATCAGCAGCTCCCGGTCTTTTCATTAACTGATGTGTTACGAGGCCCAGACCATCTCCCGTAGTTTACGAGGCCTAACACAGTGGGGACTGAGGCAGACAGACAGTGTCCCGGCTTCAAACCACTAACACAGCATCTTCAACGTCCCCCCCCCTCCCATATTTTTGACCCCAATTTGACAAATGCTCTGGCGGAAGATTTCATTCTTGAAGCCCAAGCATTTGGACGCCGGTAAATCTCTCCTCGGCCATCCTTCCAGCCCAGCCTCCTACGCCCCCCCCCCTCGTCCTCTCTCGACACCTAGCCACCCCTGGCCCCTCCTCCCCCGCACTCGCCACCCCCACCCCGTTCGGGTTGTTATGGGGATGACTGGAAGTTAAATATAACACCAATCAGCCCAGATGGTGGTAGGTCCCCCGTGGGGAGAATTGACATGCGTATGCGCCCCTGGAAAGGCTCCACCGCAGAGCGCCGACTCCCCGGGACCCCTCCGCCCCGGCATGCCAGCGCCACGGTAACATAAACACAACACGGCCTGAGACTTAACACTAAGCCCCGGTGTAGTATTACATGACATTGATAGGGACAGATACCATCCAAACACTAATCCACCAACACGGCCGCATCGAGTCGCTGCATTCTTTGACGCCCGTCTGACTTACCCAATGATGCATTCGGCGGCTTACTGCGTGACTGGATGAATCCTCCCATCAGAAATGGGACAGATCCTGTCTGTCGCACTTTCCATCCACTGAATTTCAGACTCATGCCATATTAGTTATTTATTAGTACATCCTTTGATGTACAATCCATGGTCTTCACCCCTGCATATTATGATACTGTTCTCTTCAGCAGCGATGGGGGGTTGATAAGGTTTTGCTTTGATGCTGATAAAGCGAGCCCATCTCCCTGACAGCTCTGCCGTGTCCTCCACCACACCCTGTCCCCCTTGCAGTCCGCTACCTTTCACCAGGACCCGTTGGAGGAGTAGGGTGTCATTTGGAAGGCCTCCCCCGCTATCTCCCTGATCACCCAGAGCCACACTTCACAGAGTGCGATGCAGCTGGAGACGCGGGGCCGATAGCCGATAGCGCCATTCGCGATCGAACGCCTGTCTTTGGCTATAAACCACGGGCTCTTTGTTTCAGGTCTGAGGGAAGGGAGAACATTATCTGGGTCTGGCTGGTGCTCATGGAGATATTCAGATCACGTTTTGCTACAGAGTTATTAAAGGAGACTAAAGAGGGTATTTAAGAGAGAAGACAGCAGTAAACAGATACAATCAACATGAACACAGGCAAACACACTCACACGCGCGACTCACACGCACTCACACGCGCGACTCACACACACTCACACGCGCGACTCACACACACTCACACGCGCGACTCACACACACGCACAAACGCACTCTGTCAGACACGCAGAGTTGCATGAATCTGCGCTGAGCGGTGTCTCTGAGACACAGGTCTGAAAGGCTTGAAGCAGATGGATAGACCATCTGTGTTAGCTGACTGACAGTCCGTTATCCAACCGCATACTACAGTGTGTGTTTGTCCCAGTGATGTGTGTTAACGGCCAGTGGGTTGTGACCTCCACGGAACCTGTAAGCCCATATGTAGCGGAGTCTGGACGCTGACCCTGTGACCCTCAGCCTAACCCTTCTTTCTATAGCCACCCATTGAAACACACACACACACACACACACACTGGATGACCCTGGCTGGCTACACTGTGTCCACAAAAAAATAGTGATGCCCTCTATCCTGGGTGGGTGGTACAGGGCATTGTGGGTGATTTACGCCCCAGGACCCTGACAATAAATGTTCTTTAACGCCCAGAGGGACGACAGTATTAGGAAACTTGCACTATGTGCCAAACAAATAAACAGCCCACAGGAAGCTTGGAAAGAGGGAGGAACCAGCTCCAGTGCAAAACCTCTGGCTCCACATCAATGCATAACAGTTTCCTTTATACTGACGAGTATGAACGCTGAACTGAGCACTAAACTAAATGTTTTATGTATCTTAATGTATCGCCACACCTCCGCCCTGCTTGCCTCTGTGCGTGGGGGCGAGGGGTGGAGGCCAGGATCCAGGAAGGTGGCGCTGATGTGGCTCTATGTATTCCGGCTACAAAAGTGGCTTTCCGGACCCGGCACCTGAGTTTGCCTCTCCCCAGAGAACAGCTCTGCTTTTGGGGTTGATGTGTTTTCTGGCCTGGGATGCCTAGACTGAGCTTTCAGCTCTAAATTTAGATTGCCATGCCTCAACAATATCCCTCTCTCTCTTTCACTATCTCTCCTACCCTCTCTTTTCCTCTTAGACTTTGACTGTACAGACGCATTAGGTATGGAGTCAGGGGAGATAGCGTCAGAGCAGATCATGGCTTCATCCAAGTACAACCCCGGCTGGTCCTCTGAGAGAGCCCGACTCAACTACTATGAGAACGCATGGACACCCGGAGAGGACAATAACAAAGAGTGGATACAGGTACTGTCTGCATGTAAATCACATTCATTTAGTATATAGAGTGGATACAGGTACTGGTTACAATGCTTGCTTCATATGGTGAAGCACTCAGGACTACCATTTGTCTCCAAAACATCACAGAAGATAACAGACATCTCATCAGAAAGAGATAATAACCTCAGTGAACAGAATTTGTATTTTGGCAGGGGAAAAAAACCTTTGTTGAACCAAACAGAATAGAGTAAGGTATCCCAAAACATAATTTAGCCAAAGCTGTTCGAAGCCAAAACAGCCACAGGCTTGGCATGTTATTGAATCACTGTCTGAGTGAGCGTTGTGCCCCAATGGAGCCCTATTCCCTATGGTGTGCACTAATTTCTATTAGGCCCTGCCAAAATAGTGCCCTACTTAATGATCAGGTTGTTGTCTCAGACAGAGGCGCAATCTGATTCAGACAAGTTAGACTACATTTAGAGGTGACTCTGTTTCAATCCCAGAAGTCTGTCTCCTGACGGCTTCCTCTTGGACGCCCCCTGGGGCATGCTGGGTAAATCCTTTAAGGGAATCCAGAAAACGGATGATTACTTTCTGCTTCCTGTCTTATGGAACTCCGGGCTAGCTTCGGATTCCAGACGTGCCACATAGCTCTTTCTCTCTTTCTATCTTGCTCTGTCTCTCTCTTCCCCTACTTCTCTCTACTCCTCCTATCTAAAAATCCCCAGCATCCTCTCCTCAGCTGTGGAGACTGCCCCAGGGAACTCTCTTGTAACCCACCCAGAGACTCACATTGTTACACAGTGTGTTACCACACTGTTCAGCCTGTTAGGAAACCTGACATTACCGCTACATGGTCAAAGAATGTACAAGTTCCTATAGTAGATTGGGCTTTTTCAGCCTCACCCATTGCTGACAGGTGAATAAAATGTAGCGCCTAGCCCTGCAATCTCCTCAGACAAACTAAGTAGGACGGCCCTTACTGAAGAGCTGGGTGATAAAGTGATCTCAGTTTGTCAGATTCCGGCCACAGCAGAGCTGCCCAAGTCAACTGTAAGTGTTCTTATTGGGAAAGTGGAAATGTCTAGGAGCAACAACAGCTCAGCCACTCCACTTACAGAAATGGTTTGTCGGGTTCATGATGGGAGCTTTGAGTTTGGGATTGTTTGATCCCTGAAACCTGTTTGATTTAGAAACCCACGGGTCTTAACACCTTGTAAACGTACCCGATCGGTTCCCCATCTTTTTTTAACTTTTATTTCAGTCAGAGCGTCGCTGAAACCGTTTGGGTCTCAACCTGGTCGTTCGTACCGTGGGTTCCCCTGGAGGCTTGCAATTGAGCTGAACTGCTGCCAAATATTTGCTCGAAGAGTTCCATAAGCAATATGTTTCTCATTGCTATGAAAATATTGTCCTGAGGGCTCTGGTTGCTCCTTCCAGACTAATTGAATCGGCGGGTGGGGGTGTGGTGGGGTAGGGGGTGTCTGAAAGGGGCTCTAGGCTCTGTTCTCTTAGGGTGAGTGGGAAGAGGGCATAAAGACTAGCTAGGTTCGACCAGGCATTGTATGGGAACAAAATCCATGAATTCTTCCACATTTCGCATTGGGCTATGGTCGCACGTACCAGACTATATAAGGAACATTCTAGGATGTCGGCCCATCTCCTTTTATCTGTTCCTTTAAAGCAGGGCAGATGTATAAAGCCGTGTAGAGTGATTTGTCTCTGAGGAGGGTGATCCAATACTTAAGATGCAGTACTAGCGGTACAGTGGGAGAGGTTACGGTACAGTGGGAGAGATTACTGATTTGCAGAACACACATTCCTCCTGTAGTCAGACACATGCGTTATCCCATCCTGTCTGGAGCAGTTGAGAGTTTGACTAAAGTTACTGCTGGGCTCTCTGAGGTATGGCTTAGTTTCATCAACAGTCAAGGTCTAATAATTGTGCTGGTCTGTTCCTTTCCCAGTGATGATAGATATGTCCTGAAGGAC
This sequence comes from Novumbra hubbsi, assembly GCA_016801125.1. Taxonomy (NCBI): domain Eukaryota; kingdom Metazoa; phylum Chordata; class Actinopteri; order Esociformes; family Umbridae; genus Novumbra; species Novumbra hubbsi. The sequence goes on from JACXGK010006250.1 coordinate 24,769, forward strand.
TTCCGTGAACTTCAATTCCACTTTTTTGGTATTGACAATGAAAACAAACTTTTTAAAACTACGTGGGATGGGTTATGGTCTGGTCCAGTCCATACAACTCCTGATGTTGGAGCAGAAGTCTGACTTTTCACTCCATACTTCGATATACGTTTCCTATTGTAATGAAACTCTCCTGCTGTGCTGATGGAAGAGAACAACAACCCAGCGACTGTTCAGAATCCTTAGAGGAGTATTGATTAGTTTAAGGTTTATTTAGTTCATTATTTGGCTTTAAAATACAAAATGGATTAAAAAAGCCTTTTTGAGACACTCCAATTCCGTCCTCAGTCACAAAGAAGTAGACGCGACACATCTGTTTCTAGGGTAACAAAGAGGGAAGACTGGTATAGTGTGTAATCTATGATTTCATGGAATCTTTGGTATTGCTCTTAAGCACTCTCTCTCTCTCCGCTCATGAAGAGAGAGCAGTTTATTATAACAAGTGTTATTAAAAGACAATTCTTCATGAGTCTTTTATTCAGCCTGTCAGAGGGAGAGAGCAGTCTCTCCCCATCGGTAATGGCACACACCCTCACGGCACAAATCATCAGCTCACTTGCCTGTTAGATGCATGCTATCAATTCATTGTTTATTTCATTATTTGTCTGCATGCAATTTGCACCACACAGTTTTATTAGCTATTCATGACAGGCGGTTGGGTTTGAGGGGTTGTTATTGCTGGGGTATTTATTCCATCTGCCTATAGTTAATTTCAATAAAATATACCTAGGGTATCTAGTGCTGGTGTGTCATCCATTTCAATGTTTCCTCATTTTAGTATAGTGAGATTAGGAGGCTAACATGCTGGTCTTTCTTCTGTATTAATCAGGCTGGTCTTTCTTCTGTATTAATCAGGCTGGTGTTTCTTCTGTATTAATCAGGCTGGTGTTTCTTCTGTATTAATCAGGCTGGTGTTTCTTCTGTATTAATCAGGCTGGTGTTTCTTCTGTATTAATCAGGCTGGTGTTTCTTCTGTATTAATCAGGCTGGTGTTTCTCACGGATTAACATGGCGCTTTGGTTGGTTAGTTGGTCATTAATCACATCTGATGGGCTCAGAGGAACAGCTCTTTGCTAGATGAAAGACAGATCTCCCTTTTATTTTTTATCAACTACAGATAAAGACAAAAAAATTCAGGAAAGAGTATATTTTGTGTATAGTGAATATCTGCTAAGTTGACTCCTATATCTCTCTGAAGTCTCAGGCCAAGAGGGGGGTATAGCATGGAGGACATAGCAGTAGGGGGTATAGGATGGAGGACATAGCAGTAGGATGCTCTGATGATGATGATTCACAGTTGAGTAACTCCGGACAACCCCAACTCGATAGTGTATTTATGGTTTGGGCCTGGTTCCAATAGGAAGATCTGAATGAAGCGTGACACACTTGCTTCCAATAGTAAGACCGGAAAGATTTGTGACATACAAACTGCATCTGTACAACACATTTGGCTCTTTGACTGAGGTAAGGCAACTATGTTTTTGGAAGAGTACCATCTCTGACCTGAAAACAAAGGGATCCACTGATCCCACGGGATGACTCCCTGGGACCCAGACCATACACATGTACAATAAATTATACAATCATCTCAGAGAGGGACAGTCAACTGTTGATACCTGAAACCATTTCTATTATCTCTCCAATGTCTGCAAATGTAGGTCATTTTGTGCCTGATGAGCTTAACATTTATTGGTCTCCATGTCTGGTTTATGATTTATTTACAAAGAGGTCGGCCATTATTGACATCCATTATCATCCATCATCCATCATGGATGGATTCCTCAGAATTGACTGTGCATGTACATACCATCCCACCAATCACTTGGGTGTTTAGACATGAGTGAAGAAAACATATAGTCTGGGAAAACATATAGCCTTCAACCTTGCTGTTTGGGAAACTGAAAGTTCCAACTTTTACAAATATTTTTCCATAAACCTGCCTAGTAAAGTGAAATTAGTGAGCGGCACGCAGTAATCATGTTAACACGTAGCCATATGGGGAAGATGTGTCATGACCCTAGAATAATGTTCTGTCGTCGTTCACCATGTCGCACACACACACACACATAGCCTAGTCCGCGGCGCAACTATTTAACAAAGAATTCCAGCTTGGATTCTGCTGCTCGGCCTTCGGACAACCCCTAATGACTGACCTCTCTGTCAAAGACATCGTTAACGTCCCAATGACCCCAAGTTCCTCACAGTGCGGCTGCTTTAGACCGGGACACACAGGGACACACGCTGACAGCTTTTATCCAAGCTGAGGGGGAGAGTGTGGGAAGACTGCAGGGGCTAAGGGGCGACAGGCAGGCGCTAAAATAACTCTCTCAGCCATGTCCTGTTTTCTTATGGTGCCTGACAACGGTCAACAACAGTGTGAATATGCTTTCAATTATCCTTGTTCAAGAGGGATGAAGGACTGACAGGTCACACACGTTCCCTGTATGCGTCCCAAGGTGCACGCGGGCTTTTTCGCCATTGTCCTTGTCAATGAGAGCTCCTGAGGTGTCCGGGCTTGTCCTGTTATCCCACCAAAGGAGGAGTAAATAGGGGATTTTAATTAATTCACCTCAGCTTTTATCGGTTGTTGAAATCTGTCTGGTGAGTCGTGGATGACCGGGCTTTGGCGGCACTGACAGATCTACTTTCTTGGCTACACTCTCCGGGCGACATGTCCGTCTGGCTACGGGGGGTTTTGCCTTGCCTCTGTATTCAAACTGTTTGGATCCTATAGACAATAGACAACCCTCGTAAATGTATCACACTCTGTATCATACTCACACTCTGTCATTCTTCGAATAGACTGTGCCATATCCTCCTCAAGGACAGTCACGTCCGGATAAGTCATTGTCTAGCAGAGGTCTTGTGGCTTTGTTTCCTCACAGACAGTGAGCGTTACTCATTGGTCTGTGGTAACAGTGTTTCTTGGTGTAATCGTCCGACGGGGTCGTCATCCATTTTGGATGGCCACAGGCATTAAGACTGACCACCCAGTAGAGAAAACCGCCAGGCTCACAAAACACTGTATTTTTAGTCATGGTCAAACCTGTGCCACTCATTACACCCCTCACCTCACTAATCATCCCTCTTTGTCTGGGTAAAATAGATTATCAACCGCTAAGGAAAGACGTGCATAATTGAACTGCACAAAGGGCTATAAATAGGCCTGTAATCCTGTCAGGTAAACCCTGTGATGAATGGAAGGTCCTGGAAGGAGCTCATGGTTCTCTGTGTTTTCATGAAAGAGGAATTAATTATACTTTAGGCTAATGGAATTTTTTAAAAGCCCAAACTACTGTAATAATATAACACCCTCCAACCAGGTGCCCTGAATGGAATTAGAGGAGGTGGCCAACTCTTTTGGATCACTATCTATCACGCAATTCACGAGCTCCGTTGTCTGATTCCCTATCTGCCTGTGTTGTCCTGCCAACTCCTGTGTTCCCAGCTAACTGTGACCGTGTTCGTCGAGAGCTGACACAAACCAGGCCGATAGGGTGCCTATGAAGCCAGAGATCTAGCGCAGCAAAGACTTTCTCTTTCGGTCTGGTATGGCTACCAGCTGGTGTTTGACTTTGAAACACAGCAAGAGAGTTCCCACACCTCTGTGTGGTGATCAGCTTTTCTGTGGTTGTTGTTGATTTTAGTGAGGGAGTGAGAGAGGAGAGAGGAATGAAGGGAAATGTATTCTTGTGTTCCCCTGAGTTTCTAGATTATTCATTCAGCCCACACAGCAACAGATGGGGAGTGTATTTTTCTCTGTGCACAGTCAGGGAGGCAAGGTAGTGAAAGAGAGCCCATACTCTCTTATTTTTATCAACCCTCCAGCGAGAACTGATTGTACTAACTCCCACCAGTTCAATTATGAGCGAGTCAAACGGCTTTAGAAGCTTTGTTCTCAGAAATGCACCTTCCCCTCCACGGCTACCGGCCACGCCCTACCCCGTAGTTCCCCACCCCACAGCATTCGTCCTCATGGCCGCCTCAGAACATTGTTTTGACCGCAACCTCAGAGAGTGCTCCTGTACCCGGGTCTAATTCCTTCATTCCAGATGTAGGTCATTATAGGAATCGGGTACCAATACGGACCGGTCCTAATGGGCAGTTGATGAGGAGTATGACCGTGTCTGACAGGGTGTGGTGGTGGTCAGTGCCGACTTAAAGTTTCTTGGGGGCCCTAAGCAGAATTTGATTTGAGGGGCCCTCTACCCAGTCGGGGGCCCCCTTGCGATCAGGGGCCCTAAGCGAACACCTAGACCCGGCCCTGGTGCTGCTGTTGGTGGTGGTGATGTAGATAGGGCATGATTTACATTAGTCGTCTTGGTAAAAAACCCTATATGATGGACCTACAAGTCCGAGCAACTGCACTAATTATGTTTCTGCTTCTGTAAGTACTGACGGGAACTCACTCTCTCTACACCTTAAACACATGGCTTACAGGCAACCCTCACATACACACACCGGCGCGAGCACGCGCACACACCGACGCACACGCTCAAATCAATGGACCAAGTGAAGAATGGACCAGGGATACCCAGAGGGAAGTAGTGGAGATTGACAGAGCTAAGAAAGGGTGTATTACTGTTAGGCCCTTGCTATTCGCCAGGAGATTATTAGGCTCGTATCACTCAGCTGGAGAGAAATGATTAGGACCATCCTATTCAGCTGGAGAGAAATGATTAGGACCATCCTATTCAGCTGGAGAGAAATGATTAGGACCATCCTATTCAGCTGGAGAGAAATGATTAGGACCATCCTATTCAGCTGGAGAGAAATGATTAGGACCATCCTATTCAGCTGGAGAGAAATGATTAGGACCATCCTATT
>JACXGK010006251.1:0-21767 GCA_016801125.1 Novumbra hubbsi
AAAATTGAGCTTTACGTTTTATATGTAACTGAACAATGTTGAGTATGCACTAACGTTTGATTTAGTGGTATCAGACTGTTTCTTTTACTACGGTACGTGTTTACTGAATTAGGGAAAAGTTCCCCTGAGTTATGCACTAACGTTTGATTTAGTGGTATCAGACTGTTTCTTTTACTACGTGTTTACTGAATTAGGGAAACGTTCCTCTCCACGTTTGGGAGAAGAGTGAGCAAGGCTGGGAGATAATGTTAATATGCACATTAACGTTTGAACAACGTTACCATGGGAGTGAACGTAGTTGTCAGAACGCTTAATAAAGTTTGACTTTATCTGACTGTTTTGTTGACATTCCCTTTAGCACATCTGGTGGATGCTAAACGCAAACCCAGTCAAACGTTTGACTGCAATATCTTGTGCGCCCTATATATGAAAATGTTTCTAAAATTGGTAATTCAATGAAGGTGCGCCTTATAGTGAGGAAAATACGGTAGGGCTTTAGTCTATTTTGATTACATTTACCTTTTATCTTCATCCATGTTAATATTTCAGGTGTGATCGCAAAATCTTTGGTTGATGATGTCTCAATAATTCTTTGAAGGTCTAGGTCTCTAGAGTAGTAACATGTGTGATCGCCGTATAGCAACTGGTTTTGATTCATCCTTCCTTCTTTCACACCACCATCTCACTAATCCATGACTAGTTAGTAGTAATTCAGCATTCAAAATGTTTGAAGATCAAATATTGCAATTCATTATCAATAAAGCTTCATATTTGTGGAAAACATATGTTTGTGCATATCCCCACAACTCTTTTAACCTTTGGTTGCTTCACAATCTGGAAGAAAAACATATTTTATTGGCGTTCTCTCCCATTGATTAAAACTGCACACTCAACATGTTGTGAAGCGGAAACTATTGTGAAACAAAGTGTTACAAATGTGAGTAAATGATTGGTAGAATCACCTTTGCAACCAACGACAGCTGTAAGCATTAAGGATGAAAAGTCTGTAGTCAGATTTCTTTTAAGATGTTCAACGATGAGAAAATAAGTGGTGCACCCAGGTGATTGTTAAACAAATTTTAATAGAAATTCATGTATTTATTTTGACATCCTTACTTCTGCCTCCGAGCCTTGTGTGTTCCATTGTGCTGTTAGGGTGCGAGATAAAGCATATACTACATGAGGCTGAAGTTATTTAGCCAGCTATTCAGTCTTTTTTATCTAGCTAGCTAATTGGACATATCTTTGTTTTTGTATTTGGGAAATGGCCAGCTATGTACTGGGGGATAATCTGTTTTAATTTACTACCAGTACACAGCTGCTCACCGGACCCAGCTTTACATTTTCCTTGGAATTGTACCTTTTCTAGTTGATTATATAGTACATTTGAGTTGTAAAAGGCAATTATGCCTTAAAAAAGCAGCTTGCAAGTGTAAACATCAATTGGATGTTAAGTTAAAATAACCACTCTTAATTAAATTTCACATAATGTAGCTAAGGGTGCAAGGTTCTGACCACCCATGATATTGCAGTTATAGTCTTTAAACAGTTAAAAACAAAGCTATGCATCTATCTTATTTCCATTGCAAGTAGAATCGCCATGTTCTTTTTATTAAGTATCTTCATTATTTAAGCCAACTAACATGGTGTTGTGACATTCTTTTTTAGATAACCAATACTTTTTAAATGATTTAACTTTGTCTGAACGTTGTAGTCAAACATTGTGGCTTTAATTAATTCTGATTGATTGAAATGTGCAGTGCAACCAGCAGAGGGTGTTTGCATGGACATGTTAGAACAGTGTTGGTATTTGGCTGCAGATGACAGTAAACACTTCAGCATGGCAGAGATTCATATTTTCTCCCATATATTTGAAATGACTGGGTATTCATCGTTTTATTTTACCTAAAGAATATAACTTCATAACCCTAGAATCAGAAAGATGCCCACTCTTATGGATGATCCCGCAATTACTTAATACTTGAACAAACATATAAAACAAAGTTGCTGTCCAATGTGAATATGCAAGCAAACCCATTAAAAACAAATGTTCATTCAAATCCTATTGGGATATTCTGTTTAAGTTTTATGTCCTTCCGTTAGCCCGAACAAAGCATTGTCATAACTTGGTAGGAGTGAGAGAGCCTTCCCAAAGTAATCACAGAGGCATCCAATTATGGCGCAATTGCTAATGGGTTTTCAGGGGCCTGATTTACACCCTAGTCCCTGTGGTATGTTCCCTATGCAACGTTATGATACGCCCGTCTCCTGGGAATACATTAAGTGGTGAGGCTGTCAAATGGAAGCATGGGACGCCTAGGACTAATTATGGTGGCCATTTGTGAGTGTGTGTGCGAATGTGTGCGTGTTTGTTGAGATTCTGCATTCGTACATTAGATTATAACAACTTGGCCTCTTGCTATTAGTGTAAGGGACTTATACTATTACATTTCAATCTGATCTCCTCCGATGGAGAAATCTCCTTGTTCAAACTGGATCCCTGTTTACCTTTCGCTAACTCATTCTGAAATCCAGACAGTGAGCCAATACTGCCAAGGGCACCATCCCAAGAGACTTATTGGAAATGACTATGCATAAGAAACGAGTGGCCCTGATATTTACACAACGTAGCATAACTTTCCTGCTGACCGGTCCCTCTTGACCATCAATCATGAATAGGCCATCGATCAAACGATTTGTCAGTCCAGCCCACTCACGACATACCAATGTTTTTCCAATTTAAAATCTGATATTGATGGAACACTTGCTAGCACGAAGTAGCTTTCCCCCACCCAAGCCTTAGAGCCAGACCTCATTCCCCCATGACCCTAATAATAATAACAAAAAGTAAAATTACCATATGCAATTTCAGTTCAGAATAAGGGCCCTTTTTGGAATAATGATGATTTAAAAATGCAATTTCCCTTTAAGTTTTGATTGATTCGGCTGGCCTCCTCTGGGTTCCAGACCAGTGACGTGTGCTCACTTTTCGCGAACATCATGATGCTTATACTATGAATAATTTCAGCACATTGTTTTCTGATGAATGTGAGGTGTTTTATATTGTCAGACAGACACTCCCAGAGTGTTCCCCCTTGACGTGCCTTGATCTCTGGGAGGATCTACTAGGACTTTAAATTAGAATGTTTAATGGTTTCTCTGCAAAAGATAAACTGTATTTAAATGTGAGTTTTCATTTTGGATGTAGCAGATGAGAGCTGGTTAACATCAGTTGGTTGCAGATGGTGAACCGTAATAATTCCAATCATAAACATTTCAAATTGACTGGAATCTTATGATGCAACATCCTGCTCTTGTCATAAAAGTCACACGGGTCTCAGTTAACTCAAAGAAAAAACATGTCAACATTTTGAGTGCATTGTTTAATATTTACACATAACTGATAGTGTATTATGTTTTCAAGTCCATTAATCACATCAGTAAATTGACGCAGGACTTTCTGGAACTCTATCAAATAACAACCAGAATTGCATGTCCCCTTTTTTGGATTTGCAAGAAACTGGTAAATACACATTATCTTAACATTATTGGGGCCCATTTGTACAGTCAATGGAGGAAACATTCTCAAAAAAGGAATGAGTACAGGGTTCCGATTTCCAACCAACACACAATCAGACAAGGCTAAACAGGATTTAGCAAGCACGGCACAATCTCTACATCTCCTTCTCCCCTAGGACTGAATGTTGTAGTAGCCATTACCTATACCAAAACATCTTTCACCTAGGGAGAAGGGATTGTAATTCATCCCCTGGCTGTGACCCCAACTGTGTGAGTGCGTGTTTGTTTGTATTTGTGGCCGTGCGTGTGTTGTACATAAGCACAAATGGCAATTGCCTCTGAGTGTGCATTACATTGGAATATTTTGGTGCATGAATAAAACATATTCTTTACTTTCACTTCACCGAGCCAATTGCTGCAACAGTGTTGTGTCTATGTTGTGTCTGAAGCAATGTTTTCTGCCCCAAGTGCCGCCTAGCTTCCTGCCTATCATGGTTGAGCATTATTAACCTGCTTTGCACTATGCAGTACTAGGGGATGCACGTTAGGGACATGACCTTAATTTAAGAAAACAGTTAGCAATGAAAGAACTTGCAACCTGTACAAGATCAATATGGCTATGTAGAGGCAAAGCTTTGTCAAATTATGCAAAAAAAATTGGACCAAATAACAAACATTTCCCAGCGGAACAATTCATTTTACAGCACAGGGCAAACATTTAAAAAAATTATATTACATATTATAATAGTGATATACACAGAAATAAATAAAATCAGTAGAGGAGCAAAAGGGGAAAGAACTTGGATTAGATCCAGGCCCAAGATTTTCTTTCCGTAGCACATCATTGGCCGATGGTCTTAATGGACAAGGCACATTCCAAGTCTAAGTGCTTTGACATCTTGCTGCCATAAATAAACGCCGACGGGACTGCTCTATTAGCCTAAACAAGGCCCTGTGTGTCCCTCAAAAGCCAGGAAGTGCCCCCCTAATGGCACGCTAATGCCTTTATTGGATTACGCGTAGCTTCTCCTATTCCAACGCATGGAAACGACAGCATTTCAAAGATGTATCAGGAGAATTTGATGGAATGAGCCATCGGCCCCCCCCGAGTATACACATTGATATCGCCCAGGCCCCAAGAGTACTACAATTAAGATTATTCTAAGATGAAGATTATACTCATCTCCGTTGGCTAAAATGCTATTCCCAATTGACTTGAGGAATTGCTATATGCCTGGGCCGGATGGATGCGGGAGATAGGGTGGCATGAAAGCACTCAAAAGAGGAGTTAAGGACCGCTAAAAAACATGATAGCTTGTGCTATCAAAGAGTTGAGCATATGCCTGTGAAAGTGCATTTGACCTGGCTCCACCTGAATTGTTAGTGCATGCGTGTTAAATGGTTCTCTGCATTACTATCGATAAGCCTCTGGTTGTCATTCCGTTTTGGGCTGGCATAGACATGGCATTTCATGCTTACGACCATTTTGGGAAGTTAGCCTTTGTTCAGCCCTCTAGATCTTAGGACCTAAAATAAGTTCTGCCGAATTGGTGCTTTTGGCATTTGTCTGTTTTCTGACATTAAACTTCATTTAACTGACATTTCAGCACTGCATTTAATAACACACTTTAATAGTTTAACTATTCAAAATATTGATCAATTAGTTTTTACAAGGTTCCTTAATTGAAAAATGGTGGTAATCCTGTTACCAAAACTCCAACAGCTGTTTAAAAATGAATTAAAAGTCATGTCATGTAGTTTCTTTGTTTTTCCCCTCAATTAAGAGGGTATTTGTAAATGGCTATTTAATTCAAACGTCTCACTCTTATTGACATGCTCAGTCATACTTACAATATGATAATAAAATACAGAAAAAAAGAGTTTTCCCAATGACTTCAGATGATGATACTTCCTGTTTTTCATGTGACTTGTGGAAAACATTTCTGTAAGGTGGAATGTGTCATGGTTTACAGGACTAAGTGAAAACCGAGGTAAATGACAGTTTGTTTTATTTTAGGTAAAACATGATTTTCATATGAGAAAATGTCTACATTGGAAATAGTCACACAATAATACAAAAAAATATGATTTCTAAAGAATTCTAATCATTATATTTCATGTGAAACAGAGGGGAAGGGCTAAAATACAATGTTTTCAGTGTTCTATTAAGTTGTTTTTATTAGGGTTGTACATGATGTATCTTCAAATTGCAATTAAGACAGAGTACAGGGCACTTTGCTTGTTAATATCATGTATTAAACAGATACATTTTATTCATATTCATGCTTGTAATGTCCTGAAGACAGAAAAAGCACCTATTCGGCAGATTTGCCCACCCTTTCCCACGCTTCTCCAAACGGATTTAAACAGTGGGGGAGAAGTCAGCTAATGATTGGACCTACGCATAGCTTTTACTGGGGAGTAGGGTGGAGAACCGGTTTGCAATCTTCAAGTCTGCCTGACTCAATTGATGACATCCTTCCTTTTCTGACAATTTGTCTAGGACACAGCTTATGTTTCATGATGTCGTCGTCATCATCATCATATCCATCATCATGCATATTTACATGGCCCCAGAGGTGGCCATTTCCAACCTGCAGACTACAGAAGCAATTACTGTGCAAATGATGCAGATGGTGCAACAAATAAAGTACTTAAGAAAATGTTTTTTCCATTAGTCAGACACTTAGTTCCGCGCGTAAGGACCTTGGGTGTGCGTCACTTCGTCCAAAGGAAGTGTGAGTGTGGAGGGGAAAGGCCATTAGTGACTTAGTCTGAGCCTGATCAGTTCATTAAATTGGGGTCTGGAGCACCTCTTGCCAGCTTTTAAGGGCTAGCCAGAGTAATGACTGAATGAAATAGCGTGTGTGTGTCTATGTGCATGTTTCTGCAACTGTTTGTGTAGTGTTTTGTTATTGATAATTCCATATATGACTGGGTGTGGACGGTTCCCATGTGTTTCAAAGCTTCTCACCTTGCATTTCTAAGTACTGGTAATTGATCCATCAACTGCCCCATCAGAGAGGTCCCTCACACCCAAAAGTGTTGGCTTGATGCAGTAATGAGAGCGCTGACAGGGGTGGTTGCCCCTCCATTATACCATCACCATAAATTCATACCCCCTCCACCACCTTCCTTCCCATCCCTCCATTTTAAGACTCTACAGTTTTCGTCAGGAGGGTTATATATCATCTCCTGCTGCTGACTTTTCGCTTTCTCCACTCGCACCCACGTCGCCTCAGAACTCTCCAGAGGGTGTTTCAGAGCCACTTGACCAGATGCTCATGTAATTTCCCCTCGTTTTCTTTAGCTCTAATAGGAAGGGAGATGTCACTTTGGTCTCATCCTCTGGTAACTTATGGAGGCAATTTTCTCACACCTAGGCTATGGTGTGGCATGTGCCCTGAGCATTTCCTTGCTAGGCATGCATTATTGCTATAGTAACTCTCATGAAAAGCTATTACAGGTAAATTATAGGGACAGGAAGTGCTAACATGCTCAGACTGTTGTGTTTTTTTGGGGTCAGCATTTACTGTCACAGCAAATAAAATGACTTGACCTCATGGGGGAAACAAAATCAGCTCTGTCAATATAAGAAGCAACTGTAAATGTTGCTCGGTAACAGAGCAATTGAATGTAAAATGTGTGATGTAAGTTATTGATTATTATCCTCATCTGTTGTCCCTAAACAGGGACCTTGACAACATTGTCTAGAAAGAAATGTGAAACTACAGTCTTTGAATAAAATAGTTCCAAAAGGATACTTTGGCAATTTCCCCTAAAGAGAAACATATTTTTTTTCAGGAGAAACTATTTGTTTCAATTCTGCCCTTTTTAGGTGCCATGTTCCCTCTCTGGAAATGGTTGTAAATGGAAGCCAAAAGCTGTCTTCAAAGGGTTCTCTTAAGGAGAGAACTGACTGGTGTGCGGCCCCTTCAAAAAAGGTTCTCCTACGGGGTATCAAATAACCTCTTTAGGTTTTGGGAGCACCCTTGTTCCCATAGGACTGCATTACATCTCAACTACCCAGGTGATTTGAAAGAAAGTTGGAGGGTGAGGAGGTTGAGAGAGCCATGCCAAAGCAGCTGTTCCCCTCAGGTCTTATGAGGACTTCTGGGTAAAGTTGTCCTAAATAACTGACAGTGGACTGATGGATGTACAACAGAGCTGGCTAAAAATGGACACAAGGTGACTTTGAGGCTATTTTTCTCAAGACTATTCTGATAACTGGTGCATCATATGAACTGATGAGATGAGACCTTGGAGAGGAGGCTGAGAGTGAGAGATTAGCACAGCAGTCAGTGAATAATAAGCCAATCAGAAGATTTGTCTTCGGCACACAGAGACACAGCAATGTCCTCTATTGGTTTTGGAAAACACTCCAGAGATCAGTCTTTTCTGGGGCATTGATATGACATTGACATTACACTACCCATGCTTGGAGTCATAACTACAGTTGGGTTGCTGTTTCTCCAGGGCACTTTAACAGGCTACGTCTAGACTTTGATAGATGAGTATTTCTAGGTCAGGAAGTGCTTTTTCATTATTCTTCTTACATATGGACTGGACCTTGAAAGAAAGTATTGTTCATCTCAAATAATCGCACTGTATAACATGTCTCAATATAGTCCAAGATAATTATCTGTTGTCAAAATCTACTGTGTGGGTGAGAACAGGGCATGCCAAATGTATAGGGTGAACAAGAAACTGACACAATGTCAACAGTGTTTTCTAACGCGTGACAGTAATTATACGCTTCTCTTAACTCGGTTTGGGTTGTCAGATATTTTGTAGCCCCTGCCGTGCTCTGTATTTTGGGGTTAGGCGCGTATCTTCTAGTACATCATTGTGCCAACATTCTGTTTTTACCACAATTAGCTGCACAGCCTCTCGATTGATTAGTTTGTATTGCCTCATTAATTCCAGTGCACGAGCTTCCACCTTTAGTACTCGTCCGATTAATATATATTACAATCTACCAATGGCCATATTTTCCACCACTATATGCTTTCATCTAAACAGACAGAAAGTAGGGAGAGTGTTCAGGGAGAATAATGCCATTTCAGGATAGGGCCTTATTTAATTTACAGCAGGTCGATGGAGGTTCTCCAATTGCCTCGCTCTGATTAATAAGTAACCCACACTCACTGTCCATCTCCCATTAAGCCTCTGAGATCTGGGTCCAAATTGCCTGGCAGGGTCGACTCTGATGGAAAACGCACTCTCCCCCTCATTCTCTCCCTGTCACTCTATCAATTTTCTCCTGAAGTTTATTCTATATGTATTAGTCAGGGGCTGACTTATCTTGTCTACCTTTATTTATTTATTTTTCAGAATTGACTTACAAAAATATAAAAACATTCCTGCCAATTAATGAATATGAGAGAAATGTTCAATGATTAATGTACCATAAATGTACAAGGAATGTAAATGAATGCAGGTTCCTACAGTGCATGTGGTTACAATGTCCAGTGGCCAGTTTTACATCCATGAGTGATTTTCCTCCTCCTGTGGATTCCTTGTCATTACATTTTATTCCATGTGTTGCCTTGAATGGACTTGGGCCAAGACAAAGTGTCTGGGATTTTGTGGGTGAGTTTAACACAGACTTACTTAAAAACCTTAAAAAAAATGCCTGTCAAGTCACAGTTACATTAACAATTACCCTCTGATGCAGGGTGCCTCCAGATCCCCTGAGGAAACTTTCAAAGAGCCAAATATGGAATAAAACATGCTGTGTTGCTAGGTGCATGCTTGTGTGTACGTGAGGAGAGAAGGTATCCATTAAAGCTGACAGGAAGCAAGCATAGGCTTTAACACAAGCTTGTCAAGCCAAAGGCAAAATCAGCCAGCTCTGTGGTTATGAATTATAACCTCCTTTGTTGAATTTCATTAGTGAGTGGCCGCGTCATTAAGTCGTTGTTGATTTTCCACTGTACACAATGCGTAGCTCTCAAACAATCACATTACATAACAGGTTAGGCCTTGCAAGGCCTTCACCTGAGGCAATTCGAAGTCGTTAACCAATAAGGCAACAATGTGAGAGGTCTTGGGGACACATGTAATTACTTACAGTATCTGTGTCTAATTACTAGGCAGCCTTTCCCGTGCCGGCAAACATATGCGTTTCCTTGAAAGAGAAAGCATTTTCTGTCTTATCCACGCTTGTAGTGGTTACATATTTGTGACCAAAAACAAGGCCTTGTTGCTCCCATGACTGATTGATTTGTGAACGATGGCGCTCTTGGCCAGTTGCCTCCACGCCTTTGTTCTGTGAGACGATGCTTTCGGCCATTGTTTGATGTATGAGAAGTGCAGTAGGAGTCTGATATTGTAGCCAGGGGATTTTCCAGTCATTGTCTTTGAAGAGAATCAACTCAATCCATGACGAACTGGAGCTTTCATGATTCTGAAACACAAAATGCTTATTGGAAAGCTGGGAATGCACTTAGGACAGGAGCATGTTTAATCACTGTCCTGATCATTTGGCAAGGTGTGTGGCCACCAGGTATACAGTCATCTCTTTCAAATGCTCAAGTCCAGTTAAATGCGATAACATAGTCATTCATATTTATTCTGACACATAGCCTTGCCTTTACATGCAAAGTACCAAAGGGCTATTTGCCTATGTTAGATTCCAGTTCAAGACCAAATGAAGTGCCATTCAAATCAGGGGAGATTAGTTTATTTATTAGCATGAGTCCAAGATGTTGACCTTCCATAGTTCTTACATGTTCTTCTCCAAGCAATCTCCTAGTAATCTCCAAAGACGTTAGTTTTAACACAACCTCTTATGCCAAAATGCATAGTAGGGGGTCAAAGGTAATAGCCAATCAGTACACAAGGTCCATCCCACAACAAATCCCAGATGGCCTGCTCCTGATCATAAACACCAATGACTACACATGGACAACCCCCTTAAGAGGCATGGACAACCCCCTTAAATGACCACATCCGGTCCATTGTCCTTTGTCCTAATCATAAATTGGGACAAACTTAAACCATTTCAGTTCCATATTCCAACAAACAAAGGGTGAGGTGCTAATAAGGACAAACAAAGGTTAACTCAAAGGATTATGTGCATACTATTTTTCTTAAAAATAAGTGGTGCTGGACAAAGTGAAAATATAAAGACTCAAAACCCTATGATTCCAAAATGAACCCAAGATAAATGATGTACTTGAGCTAAGATCAGATCCGGGGTTTGAACATTAACCAAAAGTGCCACATCTCCCCTGCACCGGTGCTTGGTATAGCTGGCCTTCTAGTTCTCGGCCAAACGGCCCTTTCCTGCACTCCCCTGGTTGTCAAACAATTGCCCCATCATTAAACTCCTTTTATTCAAATATTTTCAACCTGGCTTCCATTACCCTAATCCCCTGCCTCATGGTTGGGTATTGTCTTAGGTTTATGACATCCTGTTTTATCTAGGGTGTTTGTAGTCCTTATTTTCGTCAAGCTACTGCTTGCTCTACTCAATTCAATCTTTTTCTTGTCCACCATTTTCCCTGCATATTTGCCTCAGTCCCTGAACCAACATCATTAAAATGATAAACAAAAGACACTGCCAAGACAGGTCGATAAAAAAGGAAGCAAGACCAAAAGCATTTATGAATTTGTGTGAGGGTTCCTACTTTTCGTTATTTATTGTTTGGCCAAGTTGACACAAGGTAAATTTGAATCAGTGATTGCCTTTGTGGGTTTGGTTAAAGGGGATACAAACCAAATGTTCTTTGATCATTATTTTGTAACACATCCAGCATGTGGATGAGGTTCTATTACAATGTATTTCATACTGTATATTATGCGTAAGAAATTGTATGTAAGATGAGTGTCAATATGTATACTCTATGTGATAAATAGTAACATGTTTGTTGTACTAAATTGATTTAATTTCAAATATATTTGGTGCATTTAAATAAACAGTAACTTAAAATGCTAATAATTATAGTTACCCAACTCTAGTTATGACAATGTCTACAGCAACAAATAGACGTCTTTGGATATTTCAGCCATTACATATACAGGGAGGTTGCCGAACAAACAATATGACTGAAATAAATCATGTGCATCATCTTAGTTAACCAGCTGTAAACACGAGTGTGGTGTTTATTTCAGTCATATTATGTTATAATGTATTAGTCATTACTAATTTAATCGAAGTTGTTAGCAGTCATCTGGCAAGTGAAATCATTTGATTATTTACTCATCCATCAATGAAATTATTATGTATTGTATTTATAGATTTTTAACTAAATACAGCTTTGGACTAACATGTTTCACATAATAAAGTAAAATGTTATTTTCAATGTATTATTGTATTAACATTGCACACATGTCTGATGTACGCAGCATACACATATTATCCCATCCTCTGTGAAAATGGAATTGATTTTACGCCACTCTTTGAAGATGCAAACTAGGGTATTTTATTATTAATGGGATATTAGTGTTGGTCACCAGTATTACTGTTTCTGGTGACCAATATTGTTGCAGTCAGGAGTGGGGAACATTACGTGTGTGTTTGTCCCCAACAATGTGAAGCCATTTGATTTGTGTGTACCATACGTTGACTACGTGCTAGCTCAACAAAATTACAATTCAATTTATGCAAAAGAAGCACAATAATTACCTCAGAGATGTGAGTGTAATTATTTCGATAATTTCTAGCTCTGAAATCAAGACATTACCTGGGAAGTCAGGTTTCTGCACACTAAAAGAAATTACTTGACCATTACCTTAGTAGTCATGTGCCTTAAGCATGAACCTGAAAATAATTATTGGAGGATGAACAGTTTATGTTCATCTAGTTACTGAATTGCGTAATGTAACAGCCAGTAACAGTCATTTTCACAGAAACATTAATAGGTCACATGGTCGATGTGTAATAGTCATTTGAAGCTGCACCAAAATCATTACGCTTATGGTATATCCCCTGCACATGCATACTAGCACTACCCACAATAGTAAGCAGTGGAGCAAGAGCACATTTGTAGAGGAGAGAGGTTCTATTTCAGCTTGAACTCACAGCACATTTGTCAAGATCCGTTTTAAAGGTCACAGACTTGGCTTAAAGATTGGATGTTGAGTCTGTTCTCTTCCAAACCCTGTTTAACAAATATGCTCTCCATTAACAGTTTTGATTCAAAACTGGGGCCAGTTATGTCTCCAACACTCCCACAAGGTCATGTAAGTACAGTATATAGAGCACATATTGTAATAATAGTTCTAAAACTAATACACAACTGAAACACCCGCACTACCCCACCACTTAATGTACACCCACTTATTGTACACCCATTCTCATTACAGTGCAAGCAGATTTATTAGTACTGTGGGCCTGTTCTTTAGTACGGTGTGCATTTTGTCTTTATTTACTATATATTACAATTATTTATAGTTCAGATGATGTGAGAGAACTAGCAAGCAACTGTTTCATCTAATGTTGTATATGCTTTGTGTGTTCTATGTTCTGTTGTCATATGACAAACAAAAACTAAAGCTTCCGAAAGATAGCTCTTGCAGCTCATACGGGCCTTTTTCCTTTGACATAAACCTATTTTGAAGTTGTGACAGACAAATGTCTAATACTTAAAAAGAATTTGGACAATTACAGCCTTGCAATCCTTTGGCATTCAAGTTGTCAGTTTGTTGATGTAATCTGAAGTGATTTCACCCCATGCTTCCGGAAGCACCTCCCTGAAGTTGGATTGGCTTGGTTTGAACTTCTTACGTATCAGACGATCAAACAGCTCCCATAACTGTTCAATGGGGTTGAGATCTGTTGACTGTTTAGGCCTCTCAATTATAGACAGAATACCAGCTGACTGTTTCTTCCCTAAATAGGTCTTGTATAATTTGGATCTGCGATTTGGGTCATCACCCCAGGCAATTGGCTCCAATCCAGCGCTGTCCACAGGGTATGGCACGGCGTTGCCAGCTGCAGTGATTGCCTTCCTTCTTTGTTTTACCTTGTACAAATCTCCCACTTCATGTGCTTGAAAGATGGAGTCAAGCACTCATCCAGCATCTTTTCATTTGGTCTGAAGCGTTCTTTGTGATCTGAACACCTCAATCTTAGATTTGTCTTTCCGAAACACTTTTCACTCTTCTTCTGTCCGGTGTATTTTTGCCTATCTTAATCTTTTATTTTATTGGCCAGTCTCAGACATGACTTTTTCTCCCAACTCTGTCAAGAATGCCGGCATCCCAAAGTTGACTCTTCATATTGAGGCTGGTGTTTTGCTCCAGATACGTAAGTAAACTAAAGGCTTCTTTAATCAGTACAACAGTTTATATTATATAGAATCTATATAATAATAATGTATATAAAGAAAACATAATGTTGAAGAGAAAGTTGAGTATAATGATAAAACTGCCTTGGTCTCGCCCATCAACACAGAAGGCCTCAGGTGTCATTCGTCAGAGATCCCAATAAGGTTATTACTTAGTTTTCCCATTCCACAGAGTTGTTTCCAGAGCTATGATGTGCAACTCTGTTCTTTACAATTGACCTAACAAATGCATACCACCAAGTACCTCTGCAAACATACCCAGACAACACCACAAAAAGTAGCCTTTGCATCACGTTCACTGACTGCTGCTGAAAGGATGTACTCTGTGGCGGTATAGGAGGCCATAAGGTGTGTCTGGGCTATGAAAAGATTGAGGACATACTGCCCAACAGGCCTTTACCGCACTCCTTACAACAAACAGTATAGGATGTGCTGGGATGAGAACTACAATATTGTCTTCTGCTTTGCTCACTGGTGTTCAAGTGTCTACCTTCGCCAATGCATGCTCTACCTACCTGAAGCTGAATAAGTTACGAACTTGCATTGCTGATGGGTGGCGGTTACGTCCAAAAGCCTACCTGCAGACATTGCACTATACTTCCACATCAGGAATGAGCTTAAGAAAAAGCAACGCAGACTAATGGTGCCTCCCAATTTGCGCTCACATGGTGGACATGAGAGCCAGCAAGGCATAGTTAGAACTAAACAGAGACTTGTACTGGTGGCTTCCTGGCTGAAAGTTGCCATTGTTGTTGTTGGTTCCTTTTAGGCTGGTCCTTCTGATTCCAGATTTGCCTTCTACCTAACTGAGAATTACACAAAATGACCAGTTTCCTTTTTGACAAATGCTTCTGCTGATCCATTTGCTCACAACTGTTTACAGCCAGAAAGGAAATCCTCTTGCCCTGGCATCGAATGACAGTGTGAAGAAAGGAAAGTTCACCACCTCGAGTGATACGACAAAAGAACTCACACAGCTATCAGTTTAGTGACTGGAGAACCTTGGATGCTTCTCACCTGTCACTGCTGCCAGAGAGCTTAACTCCAACTGCAGAAGTGGAGAATGTGGCATTGCCCGTTTGTCCTAACAACCCTACCAGAACAGCTAGCCAGCACTCAAAAGAGCCTCTGGCTAAAAGTATTTTTCCAGTAGTATAAAACAAGAGATAAACCTTGTTAGCTGTAATTGTCACAGGTATAAGATAGGGCATATTCTACTATTACCACAAAGTTATTTATGTCTGCTGTGCATTATCTACGTTTCAACTACTATACATTTGTTGTGATATAGAACTTCTTGTGATTAAGGGGGAGATTAAGGGGGAGTCTACACTTACTAATCTCCCACAAGGTGTTGTGGTTTAGAAGGTCAAGGTTAGTGACTGTGTTAGAGTGACAAGAAATTATGTAAGAAAGGAAAAAAAAGTTTAATTAAATTGAGTCATGTTAAAAAGTGCCTCTCTGCTTCAACATATTTGATTCAGTTTATGAGCTATAGACTACACAAAAAAAACATTACATTTTAGGTTTGTTACTTGTGCTGCATTTCTGTCAACTTCAACTGACATTTACCTTGGGTATATTTTACAAATCCATGGGATTATTTCAAAATGTGTATTTAAAAGCAATACACATACTTTTAAATACATGCCATCACTCTTCAGGTATATTATTATTTAAATACATTTAACAAATATATTATTTGTATATTAATAAAAAGTTATCAAAATACTTGAAATAGTATGTCTACTGGCATATATTTCTCCAGGCTAAACCCTGTTATTTTCACAACCAAATTAAATGGCTCCAGTGTGACATTTAGGCTTCCGAGCAAGTCTTTCATTTAGTGAAATGTCACAGCATTAACTGTGTATTTTCAGTCTATATAAATGTCTCATTAATGTTATATTTTACATCTGTGATTATGGAATATGGAGATACAGTATATCTGTCATGAATTGCACTATGATTGCCATTTATTCTAAACACTTTAAGACTGCATGAACAGTGCATATGCTTCTTTCACACCCACGTCTGAAGAGGATGTATCATTTTCCTTCTTATTATGTCCTCATTGAGACTAAAGGCTTTTTCATTAATGGCATTGAAAATACATGGAACTTTCTTAAAAAACAGGGTCATTATGGGCTTCCGATCCTGGATAAGAAATGTATAAATATATTTAAAATGTTATTTTAATAAAATATCTATTTTAATTTTTTTTACTGACTGCTGTGGAGAGTTGTGATAGTACAGCTGTGGCAAAAGGGGTTGAGAATGACACAAGCTGCTGCAGTGTTTTTAGATATGTTGGTCGGGTGTTACTATGGTACACTGAACTATAATTACAAGCATTTCAAGTATCAAAGTTATTATTGACATTTAAATTACATGCAAAGAGGCAATATTTGTCCACCCGCCTCTTGAGGATTGAGTTCTCAATGGGATCAAGGTCTGGGGAGTATTCCTAGACAATCACTTAGTTTTTGCTTTTGCCTCATGGCAAGGTGCTCCATCATGCTGGAAAGAGCATTGTTCGTCATACTGTTCTTTGATGGTTGGGAGAAGTTGCTCTCTGAGGATATTTTGGACTGTGCTTAGGCAAAATTGGTAGTGAGCCCACTGCCTTGGCTGAGAAGCAACCCCACACATGAATAGTCTCAGAATGCTTTACTAATGGCATGACACAGGACTGATGTTAGCGCTCACCTTTTTCTTTCCAGAGAGGCATTTTACTGGATGGCCCAAATTATCTGAAAGGGGATTAATCAGAGAAAATGACTTTACCCCAGTCCTTAGCAGTCCAATCCCTGTATCTTTTGCAGAATTTCAGTCTGTCCCTGATGTTTTTCTTGGTGTGAAGAGCCTTCTATGCTACCTTTCTTGACACCAGGCCATCCTCCAAAAGTCTTTGCCTTACTGTGCGTGCAGATGCACTCACACATGCCTGCTGCTATTCCTGAGCAAGCTCTGCACTGTTGGTGCCACGGTCATGCAACGGAATCAACTTTAGGTTCTGGCGCTTGCTGGACTTTCTTGGGTGCCCTGAAGCCTTCTTCACAACAATTTAACCTCTCTCCTCGAAGATCTTGATGATCTGATAAATAGTGCAATCTTACTTGAAGCAATATCCTGACCCATGAAGCCTTTTTTGCGCAAAGCAATGATGTCTGCACGTGTTTCCTTGCAGGTAACCATGGTTAACAGAGGAAGAACAATGATTTTAAGCCCCAGCCTCCTTCTAAAGCTTCCAGTCTGGTACTCTAACCCAATCTGCATGACTGTGTGATCTCCAGCCCTGTCCTCGTCAACACTCTCACTTGTGATAACAAGAGGATCACTGACATGATGTGATTAAGTGGACATGTTTATTTTAGGATTAGGTGCATTTTTCATGGCAAAGAGGGACTTTGCAATTCATATGATTACTCTTCATGACATTCTGAAGTATATGCAAATTGCCACCATGAAAACTGATGCAACAGATATTGTGAAAATTTATATTTGTGTCATTCTCAAAACTTTTAGCCCCAGCTGTAGAAGGCATCAGGTACGTTTTTAACATTGTTAGGGCGTGGGCAGTTTCTCAACTATCACAGATTTTTTTCTTTTTTTACAGCTGTCATGTTTTATAATTTAATATATATATAAAATAATATAATATTATAGACCACCCTAGGTAATTACATTTGACTAACCAGCTACAGTGGGGCAAAAAAGTATTTAGTCAGCCACCAATTGTGCAAGTTCTCCCACTGAAAAAGATGAGAGGCTTGTAATTTTCATCATATGTACACTTCAACTATAACAGACAAAATGAGAAAAAAATCCAGAAAGTCACATAGTAGGATTTTTAATGAATTTAATTGCAAATTATGGTGGAAAATAAGTATTTGGTCAATAACAAAAGTTTATCTCAATACTATGTTGTATACCCTTTGTTGGCAATGACAGAAGTCAAATGTTTTCTGTAAGTCTTCACAAGGTTGTCACACACTGTTGCTGGTATTTTGGCCCATTCCTCCATACAGATCTCCTCTACAGCAGTGATCTTTTGGGCAACACGGACTTTCAACTCCCTCCAAAGATTTTCTTTGGGGTTGAGATCTGGAGACTGACTAGGCCTCTACAGGACCCTGAAATGCTTGTTACAAAGCCACTCCTTCGTTGCCCGGGCGGTGTGTTTGGGATCATTGTCATGCTGAATGACCCAGCCACGTTTCATCTTCAATGCCCTAGCTGATGGAAGGAGGTTTTCACTCAAAATCTCACGATACATGGCCCCATTCATTCTGTCCTTTACACGGATCAATTGTCCTAGTCCCTTTGCAGAAAAACATCCTTAAAGCATGATGTTTCCACCCTCATGCTTCATAGTAGGTATGGTGTTCTTTGGATGCAACTCAGCATTCTTTGTTCTTCAAACACAACGAGTTGAGTTTTTACCAAAAAGTTCAATTTTGGTTTCATCTGACCATATGACATTCACCCAATTTTCTGGTGTCCTTTGACAGCTCTTTGGTCTTGGCCATAGTGCATTTTGGAGTGTGACTGTTTGAGGTTGTGGATAGGTGTCTTTTATACTGATAACAAGTTCAAACAGGTGCC
Source organism: Novumbra hubbsi (assembly GCA_016801125.1). Classification (NCBI taxonomy): domain Eukaryota; kingdom Metazoa; phylum Chordata; class Actinopteri; order Esociformes; family Umbridae; genus Novumbra; species Novumbra hubbsi. The sequence goes on from JACXGK010006251.1 coordinate 18,423, forward strand.
ATTAATACAGGTAACGAGTGGAGAACAGAGGAGCCTCTTAAAGGAGAAGTTACAGATCTGTGAGAGCCAGAAATCTTGCTTGTTTGTATGTGACCAATTATTTATTTTCCATCATAATTTGCTAATGAATTAAATCCTTTAATGTGATTTTTTTGTCTGTCAAAGTTGAAGTGTACTTGTGATGAAAATTACAGGCCTCATCTTTTTCAGTGAGAGAACTTGCACAATTGGTGGCTGACCAAATACTTTTTTGCCCCACTGTATATACAGTAAGTAGTGTCGTTTAATGACTTGATTACTTGCTCTGAGGCCTTGACCCCAAGGGGACCTCCATTGATTGTGATGAGGTGTCTTATAAACAAACACAAGGCTAGTCTGCTATCATCAAAAAAACATTACCTACATTGCCATGAACATATATAAGTTCCTATGTTTTCAGCTCTTCAAAAAAATTAATACATTCAATATTTCACTAATAAAAAGTTATGCAACACCACAAGGCAGACTTAACATAAGGCAAAATTGGGAACTAACTGACACACATTGTCAGGGGCCTTGTGAACTTGCATAATTAATAAGAATTATTATAATATTTCCAAAAATCTTATTCTCTGCTCGGGGCCAGCAAATCTTTTGCTGGATCCCACTCCCTGGTGAAAGTATAGACAGCTATTCTGCCCCTCACGCTTGTTCTGTGTGGCTTCAACACACTTAGGTATGTGCATTTTGTGAGACATGTTGTTTTTGAGCTGTTTTTTTTTGTCTTTCTAAGTAACTATTGCATTTCAGTTGTTTAAACGGCTGCTCGCATTTCAATTGGACAGCAAGCTTATAAACTGTCTATCATGTGTGCACACAACCATATATGCTTTATATATCAGCATAAAGAACAATAAGACACAAGAACTATATATTTATTGTGTGGAATGAATGAAATTAATCTGTGAATGTAATTAAAAAACAGTACTACAAAATGAAATCCAAACAAATAAACAGATTGTTGGGGGTTGCTACAATTCATAAACGAATAGATTTACAATGTAGTCAAACAGTAGTATTACACCAACACTTTAGTCACAGGCCGGTTGCGGCAAAAGTTAGACTTTCAATAGTAATATTTTCAATATGTTTGTTTGACTAGAAGAATGAGAACTGCACATGTAAGAAATGCACAGTATCTGTGCACCGGGTCAGGCCATGCTGTTCATTTTACTTTTAATGTGCACACTCATGATTTTGTAGAGAGAGACAACTTTTGTTTTGTTTTCATGACTGTTGTATATTAACCTCAATGGGGTTTCTATTGCATATTCCTTGTAATGGATACAGAATATATACTATTTTTGATTAGCACGATTAAAGATTTATTTTCTATTGCTTTTTTAATCAGCACAACAATTTTCAGCAGTGCAAGCATAATTGCAAAATGGTTTTATAATGATCACATAGCCTTTAAAATGCTCAACATAGGTTAGCAAACACAAAGTGGCATTGGAACACAGAAATGATGTTTGCGGAATATGGCATCTAAATGCCAGTGTTGATATTTCAATAACAAAGACATTTCTAAGTGACTCTAAACTTTTTGATGGTAGTGTAGGTGCATTAATCAATCAAATAGATTGTATAAAGCTCTTTTTATATCAGCAGTTGTCACAAAGTGCTTTTACAAAATCCCAGCCTGATACCCCAAGAAGCAACCAACCACAGCGTTGATGCACGGTGGCAAGGAAAGCCTTGACAGTTTCCAGTGAAGCTATGCTATGCACGCTTGTTTGCAATTAGATACAACAGTGAAGCCTACACATACATATATGTATGCAACTTTAAGAAAGATAAAAAAGCTACATATATGCAGTATTAGTCAAAAGTGTTTCCAGACTTTTGACTGATACTGTATAATTAGTGTTGGCATACACCAGCCAACTGCCCAACAAAGTGGTTGGTAAGAATGTAAGCTATGTTTGGCAGTTTGCGGGTGTTATTGCATGTTTACTGTAGGTTAATGAGGCAATGCATTTGATGGGACTAAAGCGTGAAGATTACAATCTTTTAACACTGGTGTCATGCAAGTCTTTCACATACAGTGTTGAATTAGACTGACAAAGCAATTGGGTAGGTTCAACAGATGTTGCTGTTTTTATTTTCTGCCTGTATGTAGGGATGGGCTGTAACTAGTCTGAAAAGAGGAGAGTGATTCAAGATAAAGGGAGAGGACCAGTCTGGGAAGGGTGTAAAGGTGAATCTAGAAAGAGAGAAAGCAAAGAGAGGAAGATACAATATAAGCCGGGTAGAATTAGCTTTTATTTTGAGGTGAAATGCCCTTGCATTGAAGGCCATGTATTTGTGTCCTTGAAGTATTTCTCTGCGCATCAGAACTTTCCAGGTTTGGCCTGGAGATGTGCACTGAATATGGTGGGCTGGCCTCGTAAATCTTGATCGTACTCACAGGCCCCCAAGCCACCAAAAGGAGTTCCTTAAGAGGGATAAGTGTAAAATTGGCATGTGAAATGCTTACAATACTTGCTAATTCAGTAAATGATCTGTATAAACAATACTAAAGTATAATAATAACAATACAAGTATTTAAATAAAGTAAACAGAAAAGGGAAACATTTAGTTGAGAAAGTACAAAATAATATACACTGTGGCCCATGATGACAAAATCACTTAGAATTTTGCCTTGATAAAAATGCTTGTCCTTCTACAACATACTTAAAAGCTTAACTTAAGCGGAACTTTTTCTTTTGGAGAAAGCATTATTTTTTATTTCTTGCTGGCACACACCAGACGTAACAAACACAAGACCTATTACACATCACGTTGCCTGTATATTTAAACTTTTTTTCAGGCCACTTTTTCGAATTGACAAACCATCTGAAGCTAAATTACATAACAAACATTTTTATCAGCAACACAGAGCACATGTTTTCTCAGTATGTATGCAGATATGCTTGCTTTCTTTTCCAGTCAGGTCAGCATAATGTGACCAACACAATTACCAGTCCAATGTTCACCCACTGAACCAAGGCAACAATAGTGCAAAAAAATCTAATTTTGCAGACTGAACGGCAACAAATAAGTTGACTGAGATAGTCAAGTACAGACATATTAATTTTTTTTTACATATTGTAGGAATATTGGTTGAACAGTCTGGATGGTGTCGTGGGAAAAAGAGAAGCATGTCATGCTTTGTTAATTGGTACCAGCTCCTGTTGTAAGGTGGCAACTGCATCCTCAGTGCCAGTACTCTTACTATTAATTTGCATTGCCAGTTGACATTCTTTTGTGAGCAGTCAAACTAAAAAAAGAAATATATACATATATATCTTTTTGACATGCTCT
>JACXGK010006252.1:0-29527 GCA_016801125.1 Novumbra hubbsi
GAAAATCACATTGTAGGATTTTTTATGAATTTAATTGCAAATTATGGTGGAAAATAAGTATTTGGTCAATAACAAAAGTTTATCTCAATACTTTGTTGTATACCCTTTGTTGGCAATGACAGAGGTCAAACGTTTTCTGTAAGTCTTCACAAGGTTGTCACACACTGTTGCTGGTATTTTGGCCCATTCCTCCATGCAGTTCTCCTCTAGAGCAGTAAAGTTTTGGGGCTGTTGCTGGGCAACACAGACTTTCAACTCCCTCCAAAGATTTTCTATGGGGTTGAGATTTGGAGACTGGTTAGGCCACTCCAGGACCCTGAAATGCTTCTTACAAAGCCACTCCTTCGTTGCCCGGGCGGTGTGTTTGGGATCATTGTTACGCTGAAAGACCCAGCCACGTTTCATCTTCAATGCCCTAGCTGATGGAAGGAGGTTCTCACTCAAAATCTCACGATACATGGCCCCATTCATTCTGTCCTTTACACGGATCAGTCGTCCTGGTCCCTTTGTAGAAAAACAGCCCCAAAGCATGATGTTTCCACACCCATGGCTCACAGTAGGTAAGGTGTTCTTTGGATGCAACTCAGCATTCTTTGCCCTCCAAACACGACAAGTTGATTTTTTACCAAAAAGTTATATTTTGGTTTCATCTGACCATATGACATTCTCCCAATCTTCTTCTGGATCATCCAAATGCTCTCTAGCGAACTTCAGACGGGCCTGGACATGTACTGGCTTCAGCAGGGTGACACGTCTGTAACTGCAGGATTTGAGTCCCTGGCGGCGTGGTGTGTTACTGATGGTAGACTTTGTTACTTTTGTCCCAGCAAAGATTTTTGCTCACCGTTCTTGTGATCATTCTGACCTCACGGGGTGAGATCTTGCGTGGAGCCCCAGATCGAGGGAGATTATCAGTGGTCTTTCTTGTATGTTTTCCATTTCCAAATAAAGGCTCCCACAGTTGATTTCTTCACACCAAGCTGCTTACCTATTGCAGATTCAGTCTTCCCAGCCTGGTGCAGGTCTACAATTTTGTTTCTGGTGTCCTTTGACAGCTCTTTGGTCTTGGCCATAGTGGAGTTTGGAGTGTGACTGTTTGAGGTTGCGGACAGGTGTCTTTTATACTGATAACAAGTTCAAACAGGTGTCATTAATACAGGTAATGAGTGAAGGACAGAGGAGCCTCTTAAAGGAGAGGTTACAGGTCTGTGAGTGCCAGAAATCTTGCTTGCTTGTAGGTGACCAAATACTTATTTTCCATCATAATTTGCAAATAAATTCATTAAAAGTCCTATAATGTGATTTTCTGGATTTTCTTTTCTCATTTTGTCTGTCATAGTTGAAGTGTACCTGTGATGAAAATTACAGGCCTCTCTCATCTTTTTCAGTGGGAGAACTTGCACAATTGGTGGCTGACTAAATACGTTTTTGCCCCACTGTATATGTATTACCAGAGGTATATAGATGTATTATGTTATGTATATACAGTACAGTGCAAAAGGCTTAGGCTACTGAGAAAATGGTACAAAGCTATTTATTTGGACAGTTAGTGTTGACTTGCTATATAACACTATACAACATTAATAACAAATAAAAATAAGGATGAATAAAATGACAAGTAGGAAGAAGTCTGTATGTTGTCCAAAAAGTAATTGATATCGTATTAGGTATCTAGCCATCTTCCATGATATCAACTACCTACCAAGAAAGTTTTGTAAATTTGGCATGAGAATATCGCTCTGCCTTATTATGACAGTAAAGTGTGGAAAGATAGAGGGGACAGGTGTTGCTGAAAGAGCGGTGGACCAGATTCAAATTCACGCTGCAGTGCACATGTCACAGGCACTCGTCCAGACCACTTGATTAAACCTGGCCACAATTCTTTTGACTTTTTATTGTATTCACGTTTTCCTCTACTCATTATCATGTTATATTGGGTTTTATGATCAGATAAACACTTTTGCACACTACTGCATATGTATTACCTTATGTATACATGTATTACCTGATGTATTATCTTCCATGTTTCTATATTACATATTATGATTGAGATGAGGGGCTGGTTACATACATGCTTGTGAGTTGTGCATAGACCAGGACGGTGGTAGGTTGACACTTTGTTGCTTTGCTTGGCCTCACCTTGGGAGAGGAGATTTTAACATAGACGATGATGGGGGCAAGGGAGGTCTTGCCTAGTTGGGTGGGGTGGTTGATGGTGTCTGCGTCCAGAACCACCAGCTGTAAGGTCCGTGCCAATTCAAAGATACGCTCTATCTCACTCTGCACTTCAGCCACTGAGAGGGAACAAAAGTTGTGTTGGAAGAAATTGCAGGAGAGGGGAGAAAAAAACGGAACAAAAGTAAAACCATGGATCTGTTTTCACTCTGTGCTTCAGATAAGAGGTGACGTGAGAAGAGGAGATTAGCCAGACTTGATTACTGTGCTATAGGATCACTGGTCTATTACATTAATGGTGAATGGTCCAGGAAAGTTCCATCAAGCACCACTTCACTTGTTGTTAGAAGCTCAAACAAAGCCTGGCATATTGAATAAGATGCCCTTGGCTAAGATGCACCTAGATACATCAGTGGGACAAAGCTGACTCTTGTCACAAACGCACATCACTTAATTTCCCATATACATCATTTAGCACCGCTCCAAAAGCAACAAGGTATGGCACCTTTTGGCCTACGCAGGAGGGATATGATTAAGTGCAGAAATATTAATGAAAGCATTTTCATTTGAGATTAAGCCAGGAATGCTGCTTTGGACAGAATATGTAAGTGAGTAAACAGAAAGTGACTGCTGTTTTTGCCCTGACAACGTTTAGAAGTTTATTCAATTATGTGTACATTTAGCGTCTCAAATGCGTCAACATTGTCTGACAAAAGTTGGCAAAAGACACATGGCATGTTCATTGCCATCCTTGCTCAATGATGGCCGCCATCTGACTGTCTTAATGGAAACAGTTGTGGCCTAGGGTGATCCAGCAGTCTTAGCTATTCCATTGAGACCAAACTAACAGCAATGGGGACAAAACAAAACTTTTTAGATGTACAGTACCGGTAAATAGTTTGGATACCCCTACTCATTCCATGTTATTTCTTAAAATTGAAATAGAAAAGACATCATACCTATCAAATAACACATATGGAATTTTGCAACCCAAAGTGTTGTGGTCCCAAACTAAACATCTCACAATGATTTAGCCCACTGTGACCCTGGATACCTGCAACGCTTTAACCATTTTGCCATGACACAATTCTATATTGGTGTCTAAGAAGAGTTCCTATGATTTTTTAGTCCTCAGGGAGTTTAACCACTGACCTTTGGTTACTAGACCAACTCTTTAACCACTAAAGTTAACTTTATGGTGAGGTATGTTAGGAAATCAACAGGTTCTGGCCTTCGTAGGTTAAGAATTGACCCTGAATTACGGTAGTTTCTGCAGTTTGACAGACTGGGTATGAAATGCCCCCCTGTTCGCTATTTAGTGCCCTTATATTGGCCAAGGTCTCTATTGGGCACTGATTAAAAATAATTTACTCTGGTTAGCTCAATGTACTCTGTCTAGTCCAACTTAATTGGCCATACCAATTACGATCTTTCCCATTAAATCAGTCTTTGGTCAATTACATCTGATCGCTTGCAATCAGATCATTTTCAGTGATCTGATTCGTTCAAATACCACATACTTAAAGAGAAAGAGCAGATTTGGACTGCTTGTCTGAATGCAGCCAATGTGATCCAACACAAAGATTAGCCAGAAGGCTTCTGTAGTTCTGCTGGCTCTCCGGACACCCTCGTGAGGTCATAACTGAGGAATCTGTTTCATTGTAACCGCTGCTCGTTAATCAAAGCTGCTTAATTCATATGGGTTCTTGACCTCGTTATTTGGCAGCAGGCTTCTAGTTTCTCTCTCTCTAAAACACAAACTCCAGCCAAGTCATTGCCCAGTCTTAACGTGCATTACAGCAAACACCAGTGAAAAGGTTTTCCAGCCTCTTCAGAACTTACCAAGGTTGGAGCGTGTATTTGAGCGCTCAATGATAGCATGTTTACTGGGGTTGTTGAGGACTGAGCGTTTGGCAAGAGAGATGTCCGCTGTGACTCGAGTGATTGATATTCTGATGGGAAGGCAGAAGGAAAATGACCGGTCACTAAGGAAATAATTTCTTTGGATTTCTGAAACAGATAGCCTTGATTAAAGATCACTATCACCCAAAAGAAAGGTCAAACCTGAAAAAAGGCCAGTATTCACATAAAGAAAGTAGAAATAAAAAGAGTCTGCAATCAATAAGCTGAAATGTTTGGTGATTTTTATAAAATGATGAGTGTGCTTATACTCAATATTCTTTTCAAATACATTCACAAATGAATGTCACACTCGAAAAACAATTTGCCATTTCATTATGTATCCTAACATTCATTCAAAAAACATATTTGAATTTGTAAACATTTGGTTATGAAAAACTAACCAAAAGGTCCTTTGAGAAAGACATGTTACAGTATGAACTGATCCTAAAATCTGTAACATCCTTTCTCAACGATGGATGGGAGAGCATTCGGGAAGGCAAGAAAGAAACTGGTGCCTAGGGAAGCAGAAGCTGAGGAGAATTCTGTGCTGCACAAGGGCCCATTATGGCCTATTAAGGACATGGAGACAACCTATTTAAAGCAGTAGCTAGCATACATCTTCAGGCCAAACAAACTTGTTACACTCTCTGTCTGCAAAACCTCCAGGGACGACTAAATACCAGCCTGTAGGACTCAGGACTGAGCAGTGACAAAGAGAAAAAGATGCCTAAAGCAGAGATGGTTCAACTTACCTTCCCTCAAATCGATGTTTCAAATAGTCAAACAGTGCTTTTTGCATCATGTCTGTGACCTAAAAGAAAAAGGGATGTAAAAAAAAAGGTATCTTTTCAGGAATGACCATCATTTTTTAAATCAACTGTGCGTGTTTGTGTGTGTCTGTGTGCGTGCATGCATTTGGAAAAGAACAGGGCCACAACGATATCAGAAGACATATTTCTGGGAGTCAACAGCTTGTCGAAGTAAGCAAGTCAAACACTGGTCGAAGTAAGCAAGTTTCAGTTTGAACTGTGAAGAGAAGACTTTGAGCTGCAGGTTTGACAGGCTGACTAGCAGTGGGAAAGACATTTCTAACATGGTAAAATAATAAGAAGGGACCGGGGTCTTGAAGCACCGTCAGAGGACTACTAAACCCTGGAGGAAGCTCTGAATTGAAATCTTTGGCTCATTACGCAGGAATTCTTTTACAGCATCAAGTGATTGAACGGATGGTTGAACTGTGTGTGACACCAATTGTAAAACAAGAAAAAAAATGTGTAACGGTCTGGGGCTCTTTTGCTGGATTCAGTTGGTGACTTCCAGAGAGTGGCACCCTGAACCAAATTTGACCGGTAGTGTGTGTATATATACAGTGGGGAGAACAAGTATTTGATACACTGCCGATTTGCAGGTTTTCCTACTTACAAAGCATGTAGAGGTCTGTAATTTTTATCATAGGTACACTTCAACTGAGAGACGGAATCTAAAACAAAAATCCAGAAAATCACATTGTATGAATTTTAAGTAATTAATTTGCTTTTTATTGCATGACATAAGTATTTGATCACCCTTCAACCAGTAAGAATTCCGGCTCTCACAGACCTGTTAGTATGTCTTCAAAAAGCCTTCCTGTTCTCCATTCATTACCTGTATTAACTGCACCTGTTTGAACTTGTTACCTGTAAAAAAGACACCTGTCCACACACTCAATCAAACAGACTCCAACCTCTCCACAATGGCCAAGACCAGAGAGCTGTGTAAGGACATCAGGGAAATTGTAGTCCTGCACAAGGCTGGTATGGGCTAAAGGACAATAAGCAAGCAGCTTGGTGAGAAGGCAACAACTGTTGGCGCAATTATTCGAAAATGGAAGAAGTTCAAGATGATGGTCAATCACCCTCGGTCTGGGGCTCCATGCAAGATCTCACCTCGTGGGGCATCAATGATCATGAAGAAGGTGAGGGATCAGCCCAGAACTACACGGCAGGACCTGGTCAATGACCTGAAGAGAGCTGGGACCACAGTCTCAAAGAAAACCATTAGTAACACACTACGCCGTCATGGATTCAAATCCTGCAGCGCACGCAAGGTCCCCCTGCTCAAGCCAGCGCATGTCCAGGCCCGTCTGAAGTTTGCCAATGACCATCTGGATGATCCAGAGGAGGAATGGAAGAAGGTCATGTGGTCTGATGAGATGAAAATTGAGCTTTTGGTCTAAACTCCACTCGCAGTGTTTGGAGGAAAAAGAAGGATGAGTACAACCCCAAGAACATCATCCCAACCATGAAGCATGGAAACATCATTCTTTGGGGATGCTTTTCTGCAAAGGGGACATAACTGCACTGCATTAAGGGGAGGATGGATGGGGCCATGTATCGCAAGATCTTGGCCAACCTTCCCTCAGTAAGAGGGAAGGTCTCCCAGCATGACAATGACTGGAAACAAACAGCCATGGCAACTAAGGAGTGTCTCCGTAAGAAGCATCTCAAGGTCCTGGAGTGGCCTAGCCAGTCTCCAGACCTGAACCCAATAGAAAATCTTTGGAGGGAGCTGAAAGTCCGTATTGCCCAGCGACAACCACGAAACCTGAAGGATCTGGAAAAGGTCTGTAGGGAGGAGTGGGCCAAAATCCCTGCTGCAGTGTGTGCAAACCTGGTCAAGAACTACAGGAAACGTATGATCTCAGTAATTGCAAACAAAGGTTTATGTACCAAATATTAAGTTCTGCTTTTCTGTCGTATCAAATACTTATGTCATGCAATAAAATGCAAATTAATTACTTAAAAATCATACAATGTGATTTTCTGGATTTTTGTTTTAGATTCCGTCTCTCACAGTTGAAGTGTACCTATGACAGACCTCTACATGCTTTGTAAGTAGGAAACCTTGTTCTCCCCACTGTATACATAAATACAGTCATGGCCAAAAATATGGGCACCCCTGCATTTCTCTCAGAAAATCTCCCAGAATATTTTTCTAATGTTTGCAAAAGAAATTTGCATTTGAACACAAAGAAGCAGTGAAAAAAGCCAAATCTGAGACATTTGACACAGAACTCCAAAAATTGAGTTGACACAATTATTGGCACCCTCAACTTATTATTTGGTAGCACACCATTTGTAAAAAATTATTTAATCGCTTCCTGTAACAATCAATACGTTTCTTACACCTCTCAATTGGAATTTTGGACCACTCTTCATTTGCCAACTGCTCCAGGTCTTTCCGATTTGAAAGGTTCCTTCTCCCAACTGCTGTTTATAGATCTCTCCAGGGGTGCTCTATGGGATTTTGATCTGGACACATTGATGGCTACATCAAACTGTCCAGCGCTTTGTCTTAAATCATTTTTGGGTGCTTTTTGAAGTACGCTTTGGGTCATTATCCTGCTGTAAGACACATGGTCTCTGCCGGAGACCCATATTTTTGACATTGTGCCCTACATTGCACCCTAGAATTATTTGGTAGTCTTCAGACATCCAGTGCCTGAAGCAGCAAAGCAACCCCATAACATCAGTGACCCTCCACAAGGTTTGACTGTAGGGACTGTTTTATTCTTTAAAGGTCTCATTTAGTTTTCTGAAAATAGAAGAGTGATGTGCCATGTGTGTGCCATGAGAATACCAAAGCATTTGCTTTTTTGCGTTCTTCCAATGCCAAAAAAATAAATAAACATGAGAATACCAAAGCATTTGTAATCGCAGCAATGTTATGGGAAAAGTAGAGAATAACCTGACAGAAATGCAGGGGTGCCCATATTTGTGGTCATTACTGTATATATACATTTACGTGTCTGAATCTTCTGCGTGAGTAAATAGGGGCAAGTGCTCGGTTGTTGAAAAAAGGAGCTTCTTAGCAGACTGTTGTTTCACTGACTGATAGCACTGTATCCTACTTTGTAAACAACAGTGATTCTCAGTGTTCAAGAGACTTCTGCTTCTGTCTGCTTTTCACTGATGTGGTAGAGAGAAAGATAGACTCTGGAACAAAATCAATGTGTCCGCAATGACTACTAGAAGTTTAATTTGTTTCAATAGAATGTATCTGAGGGTTTTATAGTGATCCTAGAATAACTACGGTTTAAAAAAAATTATTAGCGGGTATAGTAACTTTGCAAAACTAAAAAGATTCGGCTTAATCGTTTTCTGGATGTTATCCCATTTGGAAAATTCCCAAGATCTGTAGGGAATGAGCAGGAAAACCACAATCAGTCCAATAAATTTGGGACAGTTGTAAAATGTTGTATCCAAGATTGGTCTGGGGCCAAAAACAAAATGTAAAACTGAGCAGATAAAAAATGGTCTAGTGGTCAAGTGGTAATGTACATTTGTTTTATTGCATTGCAATTGTGTGGTTCATGTCATTCAATACTTGCTTTATTTGTTTTGTGTTTTCCTTGGCCCTCAGGAAGTGTTACTGCTGTTTTGGAAGGAGCTAACAAGGATCCAAATAAACAAATAAATCATGCATAAAAACATATGCAAAAAGGAGTGTAGTTACCTCATAGCCCTTCAGTGACGGTCCAACCAGGACCACAGGTCGCATGGAAGGCACAACGTCGTACGGAGGAATGTGTTCCGTCTGCCCGACAAAAAGAAACACCCATCAGGTTTACACCCAGAGAGATTATCATACAGGCTTGCAAACCAAATGCCACTTATTAGGGAGGCATAAAGGATGCATTTAAGCACTCAATGGGGGGGAAGGGCCCACAATCACACAAAACACTCCACACCCTTTAATAGAAGGGGACTTTAACATTGTTTGTGAACTATGCAATGAGATATCACAATTGTGAGTACTGGACTACACTCAACACACATGGGAAGCACGTTAAAAAGGGCGATCTGGGATTGGAACATTCCCTTATCCATGGATGAATGATCCATTGGGGGGTTCTGTTTTGTTTTGTAGGACATACGGTATTATGCAGAAATCCTGAAAGTTGAACTAAGGCCATTTATTTAGGTTTTAACTGTTGTGATTGGGAACAAAATCTAAAATATATATATTGTCATGCACAAATATTAGGACACCCCATAAAATATTTTGTTATTTTTTTAAGAAATATGGACATATCAATATTAGATTTACTTTCAAACAATATCTATAGAAGAAGATGTAATTAAAACAAAAACAATTAAATTTTAAATATGATATCACATTTAAATAACAAAAGATTTACAAAGATGCCATTTCCTACTGAGCAAGATTTTTGGACATCCTATGCCATAATAGCTCAAAAAGAAAGAAACTGAGATCTGGAATGGCCAAGTCAAAGCCCAGATCTTAATCCTTTTGAAATGCTGTGGGTGATTTTAATGTGCTGTGCATGCCAGAACCACCTCAAACATCACACAGCGTAAAAAAGTCTGAATGGAGGAGTGGGAAATCAAATGTTAAGATGTCCATATTTCTTAAATAATAAAATAGTTCATAGGGTGTCCAAATTCTTCTAAATACATGAATATAACATATACAATATGGACAAAAGTATTGGGCCACACCTCTCAAATATTGATCAGAGTTTCACTGCCACAGAGAACAAGTATTTGATACACTGCCGAATTTGCAGGTTTGCCTACTTACAAAGCATGTAGAAGTCTGTAATTTTATCATAGGTAGACTTCAACTGTGAGAAACGGAATCTAAAACTAAAATCCAGAAAATCACATTGTATTATTTTTAAGTAATTAATTTGCATTTTATTGCATGACATAAGTATTTGATCACATTCCAACCAGTAAGAATTCCGGCTCTCACAGACATGTTAGTTTGTTTTTTAGAAGCCCTCCTGTTCTCCACTCATTAGCTGTGTTAACTGCACCTGTTTGAACTCGTTACCTGTAGAAAAAACACCTGTCCACACACTCAATCAAGCAGACTCCAACCTCTCCACAATAGCCAAGAGCAGAGAGCTGTGTAAGGACATCAAAGATAAAATTGTAAACCTGCACAAGGCTGGGATGGGCCACAGGACAATAGGCAAGTAGCTTGGTGAGAAGGCAACAACTGTTGGCGCAATTATTCGAAAATGGAAGAAGTTCAAGATGATGGTCAATCACCCTCGGTCTGGGGCTCCATGCAAGATCTCACCTCGTGGGGCATCAATGATCATGAGGAAGGTGAGGGATCAGCCCAGAACTACACGGCAGGACCTGGTCAATGACCTGAAGAGAGCTGGGACCACAGTCTCAAAGAAAACCATTACGCCGTCCTGCAGCGCACGCAAGGTCCCCCTGCTCAAGCCAGCTCATGTCTAGGCCCGTCTGTAGTTTGCCAAATACCATCTGGATGGTCCAGAGGAGGAATGGGAGAAGGTCATGTAGTCTGATGAGACAAAAATAGAGCTTTCTGGTCTAAACTCCACTCGCCGTGTTTGGAGGTTGAAGAAGGATGAGTACAACCCCAAGAACACCATCCCAACCATGAAGCATGGAGGTGGAAACATCATTCTTTGGGGAGGCTTTTCTGTAAAGGGGACCGGACAACTGCACCGCATTGAGGGGAGGATGGATGGGGCCATGTATCGCAAGATCTTGGCCAACAACCTCCTTCCCTCAGTTAGAGCATTGAAGATGGGTCATGGCTAGGTCTTCCAGCATGACAACGATCCGAAACACACAGCCATGGCAACTAAGGAGTGGCTCCGTAAGAAGCATCTCAAGGTCCTGGAGTGGTCTAGCCAGTCTCCAGACTTGAACCTATAATAGAAAATCTTTGGAGGGGGCTGAAAGTCCGTATTGTCCAGCGACAGCCCCGAAACCTATAGGATCTGGAGAAGGTCTGTATGGAGGAGTGGGCCAAAATCCCTGCTGCAGTGGGTGCAAACCTGGTCAAGAACTACAGGAAACGTATGATCTCTGTAATTGCAAACAAAGGTTTATGTACCAAATATTAAGTTCTGCTTTTCTGATGTATCAAATGCTTATGTCCAATGCAAATGTATTACTTAAAAATCATACAACTTGATCTTATTTATTTATTTATTTTTATTCCGTCTCTCACAGTTGAAGTGTACGTATGTTAAAAATTACAGACCTCTACATCCTTTGTAAGTAGGAAAACCTGCAAAATTGGCAGTGTGTCAAATACTTGTTCTCCCCACTGTATATAAAATTAAGCACCTAGCCATGCAGACTGCCTTTACAAACATCCGTGAAAGAATCGGTTGTTCTAAAGAGCTCACAGAATTCAAGCAAAGTACTGTAATAGAATGCGACCGTTGCAACAAGTCAGTTTGTGAAAGTTCCACAATCAATTGTAAGTGGTATTATTGCAAAGTAGAAGTGATTAGGAACCCCAGCAACTCAGCCACGAAGTTGCAGACCACGTAAAGTTACAGAGCGCGGTCGCAAAGTGCTGTGGTTTAAAGAACCGCGCCACTGAACTCTGAAGCAGTTGAAGCATGTTCTGTGGAGTGACGAATCATGCTTCTCTATCTGGAAGTCTGATGAATAAGTCTGAGTTTGATAAATGCCAGGAGAACATTTTCTTGCTTGACTGCATTATGCCACCTTTAAAGTCTGGTGGAGGAGGGATAATGCTATGGGGTTGTTTTTCTGGGGTTAAGTGGGGTTATTTCCACTGAAGGGAAATGTTAAATGCCCCAATACTTGTACATAGTGTATATTTTTTATACAAATAAAAACTATCCAAATGACTTTAGTTTGACTTTCAGGTGCCTCAGCCTTTTCCACAGTACTGTATGTTAGCAAACAACCATCTAGAAACAAACTGTATCCTAACACAGTTAATTATCAATAACTGACAAGCAGTATAACTTCATGACAACTGCCAAAATCTGTGTGGAAGAATAGGTCTGCTTGTGTTGTGTGCAGCGACTAAGCAGAATCTCTCATTACATAATTCTTCTCCAACTCAAAGGGAATGTTAGTACAGAAAATTGTCAGAAGGAATTAAAAGAACCGAAAAGGATTGGTTAGGACAGAAACCTCCAAAAATAAAATAGATTGGTTAGTTGGGTTAAGAACACAAATAACCAAATTGGATAGTTTTTTCAGAATAGGAATATCCAGAAGATATTCAGTTTCAAAACTGTAGGGTATGGTAAAAACTGAAACTTAAATGACGAGCAAACTAGCAGAGACCAACCCAGTCACACAGAAACTAAGGGGGAGCTCAGTGTGTATCGGTGACTGCTCCAAAGGGATATGTCTGTGGTTATGTGTGTATGTGTGTGTCTGTCAGCGAGACTTAAGACCTCTGCCCACATTTGTGCGCTGTCACGGCTACAGCTTTGTTGTGACAGTGCGGTCTGTCTGAGGAACGCGTCCGACAGACGGACTGACATGCTGCTGCTTTTCGCTGGGAAATGAAAGGGTGTTCCTCAGAGAGAGCGACAGCGCACGATCTAAGAATGGCTGGAGATAGCCATGACAGCTAAATAAAAAGAGAGGACGACAGAGCGAGGCGATAACGCTCAGCCTGTCACACTTATCCCTTCTTTCACAACTGGATATTACAGCTATGCCTCAGCCAGGTTTCCTGCTCTGTTGCGTTTGGTTATTCTGTTAACTTACTACTTACTACTGTGTCTACCTGTCTCAGGCATGAACAACTTTTTTTCCTCCGTCTCTCTCCCCCTCCGTTGTCCCTTTCCCTCTCGTTCACTTTTTCAACTCTAACATCTGCTGTCGTCACTGGCTTGTCCCCAGGGAACTGTTATTCCATCGGCTGCTAGATGTGTGCCAGAGTTGACCACGTCAGGAGCGCTGACGGTCACTGTCGTCACGTAGTTGTAATTCTACAGTCTTAGATAGAAAGTAACACTGATTTCTCAGGAGCAGTGCTTTATGGCGTAGAATGTGTGAGAATAAGCAACGTCAAGTGGAGTCGACAACATTGTTTTAATGGAGGTCGCACTTGATTTATGTTGCCATGTGATGAAACACAACTGAACCGTCAAGATGACGAGGATAGCTGTTTCTACAGCTGTGCTCCTTTGGTTTAAGAACAGGATACACTGAGTGCACGCTAAAGATGCATTATGCATACATTACCACACTTATACTATTATAATAATCATCCCATAACCCTAACCAATAGCCTAACACTTAACATAGCCCTAAAGTCTATCCTTAACCCAAAAATGGCTGAACTTGAAAGTAACTCTGACCCTTACATTAACCCAACTAGAGGGACCAGCTAAAACAATCTTGCGTGGACCTATTTGTCAGATTTGATGTGTTGTCCACACACGAGCCAACACACACACACACAGACAATAGCAACAACAGTGAGAAGTATGGGAGAGTCAGGGTTAACCACATCCGCTGCAGCAAACGAACAGGAGGTACATCCCGGACCCCCGGGGCTCCCCTAAGGGGAGGTGGGTGGGGAGGAGGGCTGGGTACGCGCCGCAACGCTAACTTTACTTACCGACTTCTGCTTCTGCTTAGCTACGGCCCAGATGGAAGAGGACAGAGAGAAATGGTTAAGTGACAGGCAACATGCATGCTAATGGTTGAACGTCCAGCACGGGGCAGCGGGGTCAGGGGTGAGAGAAAGGTTGCGCTTGTGAGGCAACGGACCGGCCGGATGGAGAACATGGTGATGCGGAGCAGCCAGTCAGGCGGACGCCGCGGGTAGCCGTGCAGACAGACGGACAGAGAGGAGTGGCTGAGGGGAAACAGCGGCGTACGGGCCATGTTTACCTTCTTAAAGAAGGGCATTCGTTTCTCTCTGGCTAGGGTGGGAGATATGACAGTGTTTGGCTGACTGGGTCTAGGGGACCGTAGGTGGACTGGAAGCTCATTGTCCTCGGGATCTAAGCCTGTGGCGTCTATGTCAATGGCTATGCACACAGACACACAGGAAGACCGTTACACAGAGGCAAACACAGGAGGCTAGATGGAGAACAATGAACACCTAACACTGAACAGACACATTCATTATTTCTCTCGAATTGACTTGATACACACCATGTTTACACTAAAGTCAACTATACAATACAGGAGCACTGACAGTAAACAAAAGCGCAATGGTTTATAACAGCACAAGGAGCTGCAAAATGTGTAAAGGGTAGTATGGGATTTTGCCAATGGATTTGTTTTTTTTTTGGTCTCTGAAGCAACGTGCCGTCACATTACTACAAAAGATACCTCCTGTAGCTGTGAAATGAGGTTGTAATAAACAGAGCAGTTTCGGTTTTCTTCCTATGGATGCGCCTAAAATGGTTTGTTTAAGCAACAAATATTATAACCCCATTCCAGATAATACTCTTAGGAGCGTGTGTTGCCAACAAAACAGCATAAAATCAATTGGACAGGTTTTAAACCAGAATGAGACTTTCAATATTAATTAGATTACGGGTCAAAATTCTTTGTGAGGCCCCCGAGATGAAACAATTTATTTTTGCATAAACAGTAGTTAGCACGGACATGTAACCCCACCACTAAATTTCAAATTGAATAAGAAACATACATATAAAATCATACTGTAGGTCACAAGTAAGGACAAAACAAGAATTAGCCTTGTTAATCTATTAACTCAAATGTATATATATATATATATATATATATATCCTTTCGTTATCAAGGCTTACAAAGTTTATAGTCACAGACAATACTAAAGTGTAGGCATGAAGAATTTTTGTTAGTAAAAAATATATAAAATGAATAAAAAACCTGCTCCAAGTGTCTACTTTACTCACCAGAGGAAGGAGGGGTGGATTTCCGTGAGTTGGGAACCACTTCCCCTAAACTGGTCGAGGAGTTTGCTCCCGATTTACTGCAAAAAGAAACCCTCCATATCAGCTTTATCAGAATATACAGTGAACTCGATCAAAATTAAAGGGACATGTAATCATCACTGTATTACACAATGTCAATTAGACTATATCACTCTACCTAATTAGGAAGCATTGGCGATTGTGAATCAATGTCACCAGTTTTGGTTCAAATTACACTGAAAACAGGTGCACTGGAAAGGCAACAACATGACAACCCCCAAAAAGGGAATGGTCTTGCACAGACAATTTCTGTCTCTTCATCCTTCCTGTCTGATTCTGCTTGAGGTTGGCGTTTTGATAGTGTCCTTGTTACTTCTGGTTGCATTGAATCAAGTTAAAACATTAGGACACGCCATGAAATATTTTGTTTTTAAGAAATATGGGGATATCAATATTTGATATTTCAAACAATATATATATATATAAATAAAGAAAATGTAATTGAATCAAAAACTATTACATTTTAAACATGACATAATTTATTTAACAAAAGATTTACAAAGATGCCGTTTCCTACTGAGGAAAAAGTTAGGTCACCCTATGCCCTAATAGCTGGTATTGCCCCTTTGGCTGAATTAACCCCAATAAAAAGTTTCCTATAACAGGCTAACAGTTTCTGACATTGACTTGGAGAACGTTTATCCCACTCCTCCATGAAGATTTTTTTCAACTGTGTGATATTTGAGGGGTTTCTTGCACAGCCCATTTCAGATCACCCTAAAGCATTTCAATAGGATTAGGATCCGGGCTTTGACTTGGCCACAATTGGTTGGTAATTTTGGTTTCTATTGAACATTGTTATGTCATTTTGTTCTCAATGAATTTCCCAATGTACAGATAATATTTTGATCTTTAATACATTTAATTCATTTAGGCTCAATGTGTGATATAGGTGTTTCCCCAATTTTTTTCCCCAAAGTTTTGTTGTTTTCTCTCTGTACTGCAGCACAGAGAGAAAACCTAAGAGGTTGAAGTGCAGACTGTCAGATCTAATTTAGGGTATTTACATCCATAAATCGTGAACTGTGTATGAATCGAGTCCATTTGTATATTTAGAATGTTATTTTGACATTTAGTAATTCCAAATCCTTTAAATTTAATGACAGCCCTTACTATGTGATTCATTGACATCACCAGATGCTGTGTATCTCCCCAGGTGATGCTCGGCCAAGCCTGTAATGCAGCCATCTTCAGTTCTTGTTTGATTACGGGCATTTTTGCTTTGACACGTAAAATAAATTATTTATTGGGTTCAGGTCAGTGAATGACATTCCACTGGGTTCAGGTCAGTGACCAGGTCAGTGAAAATTCCAGCAATATGTTTGGGGTCATTGTCCTGCTTCAAGGTGAAGTGCCATCCTCTTTTTTAGGCAATTTGTGAGGTATTTAGTTGGATCTAAGCAGAGATTATGTTTCAGTACACTTCAGAACGAAACCTAATGCTGCTGTCAGCAGTTACAGAATCAGAAAAGACATGCAAGACAATTTCAGTAGC
The DNA here is from genome assembly GCA_016801125.1 of Novumbra hubbsi. Taxonomy (NCBI): domain Eukaryota; kingdom Metazoa; phylum Chordata; class Actinopteri; order Esociformes; family Umbridae; genus Novumbra; species Novumbra hubbsi. The sequence continues at coordinate 16,320 of JACXGK010006252.1, forward strand.
AACCATACATTCCCAGAACAGCACCTCCACCTTATTTCACAGATAAGGTGGTATGCCAGTTCCTTTTCTCACACTCTCAGCTTGCCATCACTCTGGTAAATATTTCATATCAGTCCACAGTAACTTGTTCCAAAAGAATGTCAGAACATTTTTAGGCTAACAAGTGTTTTTTCACCTTGCAGTGTATCCTCGGTTGTTTGGCTGGTGACATCTTCAGCATATTGTATTTCCTAACACATCAATGTCAACTGCCTGTAGAGTGTTTCTCATGTCTGACAGTTGTATTCTCCTCAACATTGTGGGGAGAATTATTTGCTCATCCTCTGTACAGGTGTTCATTGGTCTACCAGGTAATTTACAATTGCTGAACTAACCAGCACTTTCTTTATTTTTCTTAAATAAAAGTATAAAAACAGTTCATTTTCAAATGTCTAATGTTTTGGCTAGGTATCATGATGGCCAGTTAGACATTGGCCAGCACTGACACTTTATTCCTTGTGTTGTCAGGCGCCAGGAATCCACCCTGTAATTGGTCGACGGTACAAAACGTGCTGTAATTTCTAAATGGTTATCAGATGTGGATGAAAATGCTTGCAACCAAAGCTGTCAATCTGTAGTTCAACCCCATTATCATTGTTTCATTGGAGCCAAAACAACAATACTTGCTTCACTGTCTAAATACTTATTGAGAGCACAGTACAGTTATTTATATTAGTAGGTCATAGTTGTTGCTAGTAGATAGTAGCGGATATCTTGAATGTTTTTAGGGGGAGTTGATCAGCCATGATCTATCTCTAAACCACCATTAGCACAAATGTAAAAACATTTTTATGTATGCACACCTACACCGCCCCACACACACCCGCAATCAAACCCAAAACTATATTTACCAGAGTGATGCTCCGACTACAGCACCGTGATCTGACGTAAGCACTGGGACCATATACCCACTAGACATATATTAGGCTGTAAATCGATAGCCTGCTAGACTCAAAGGAAAAGTATGCATAAATAAGCCTGTGCTTTAGTACTCTGGGGCATCACCGGCCTGCAGAACAGTGTTCCTCCTCATGAATATAATTCATCATATTCATTGTATTCTTTATTTATTGTCATCTTTGTTCACCAAACTGTACTTGTGTGTGCACGTATCTCAGTAAATATAATGATGATGATGGCCAGATCCCTGGCGGTGCCAGTCTAAGGTTGTCCCGGTTTGCTCATAGCAAACACATCCATGTATCCCCCATTAAATCCTTCCACGATATTGTGTCATTTGATGCTCCTCCCGAAGTTCCTCCCGTGTTTGACCTCCAGTGACCAGCCGGACCACAGTGTTAAAGCTTGCCACATCCATATACAGTGGGAAGAACAAGTATTTGATACACTGACGATTTTACAGGTTTTCCTACTTACAAAGCATGTAGAGGTCTGTCATTTTTATCATAGGGACACACAACTGTGAGAGACGGAATCTAAAACAAAAATCCAGAAAATCACATTGTATGATTTTTAAGGAATTACTTTGCATTTTATTGCATGACATAAGTATTTGATCACCTACCAACCAGTAAGAATTCCGTCTCTCACAGACCTGTTAGTTTGCCTGTTTGAACTCGTTACCTGTAGAAAAGACCCCTGTCCACACACTCAATCAAACAGACTCCAACCTCTCCACAATGGCCAAGACCAGAGAGCTGTGTAAGGACATCAGGGATAAAATTGTAGACCTGCACAAGGCTGAGAGGGGCTACAGGACAATATGCAAGCAGCTTGGTGAGAAGGCAACAACTGTTGGCGCAATTATTAGAAAATGGAAGAAGTTCAAGATGATGTTCAATCACCCTCGGTCTGGGGCTCCATGCAAGATCTCACCTCGTGGGGCATCAATGATCATGAGGAAGGTGAGGGATCAGCCCAGAACTACACAGCAGGACCTGGTCAATGACCTGAAGAGAGCTGAGACCACAGTCCTAAAGAAAACCATTTGTAACACACTATGCCGTCATGGATTAAAAATCTGCAGTGCACGCAAGGTCCCCCTGCTCAAGCCAGCGCATGTCCAGGCCCGTCTGAAGTTTGCCAATGACCATCTGGATGATCCATAGGAGGAATGGGAGCAGGTCATGTGGTCTGATGAGATGAAAATAGAGCTTTTTGGTCTAAACTTCACTCGCCGTGTTTGGAGGTTGATGAAGGATGAGTACAACCCCAAGAACACCATCCCAACCATGAAGCATGGAGGTGGAAACATCATTCTTTGGGGATGCTTTTCTGCAAAGGGGACAGGATGACTGCACCGCATTGAGGGGAGGATGGATGGGGCCATGTATCGCGAGATCTTGGCCAACAACCTCCTTCCCTCAGTAAGAGCATTGGAGATGGGTCGTGGCTGGGTCTTCCAGCATGACAATGACCCAAAACACACAGCCAGGGCAACTAAGGCGTGGCTCCTTAAGAAGCATCTCAAGGTCCTGGAGTGGCCTAGCCAGTCTCCAGACCTGAACCCAATAGAAAATCTTTGAAGGGAGCTGAAAGTCCGTATTGCCCAGCGACAACCCACCGAAACCTGAAGGATCTGGAGAAGCTCTGTATGGAGGAGTGGGCCAAAATCCCTGCTGAAGTGTGTGCAAACCTGGTCAAGAACTACAGGAAACATATGATATTTGTAATTGCAAAAAAAGGTTTCTATACCAAATATTACGTTTTGCTTTTCTGATGTATCAAATAATTATGTCATGCAATAAATTTAAATTCATTACTTACAAATCATACAATGTGATTTTCTAGATTTTTGTTTTGGATTCCGTCTCTCACAGTTGATGTGTACCTATGATAAAAATTACAAACCTCTACATGCCTTGTAAGTAGGAAAACCTGCAAAATTGGCAGTGTATCAAATACTTGTTCTCCCCACTGTATATATACACACGTTCCAAAGTACACCAACGCATACACACCCAGATTACATACAAAAACACCCATATACAGATTAAAAGGCATGCAGGTTTCAACATAAAAGATGACAAAGACAGTGATTCAAAGTGATTCCGCTTCATTTCTCTCTTTTTCTCAAATGTGTCTGTGGTGTTCCTTTCCATCAAGTCTATGTGGTACAATACCGGTGTCTTCATTTTGACCATTTATATTCAATGGCTCGTCTGTTTCGACCAATCATAGCTCATCGAGCATTCTAGAGCAGGATCCAAAAATGGCATCGTACCAGGTAAATTGAATTGAATACATTTTCTTTTGGTGGAAAGATTTTTCCTTCCTTCCTTACTTTGCTGTTACTTGCTGTAGAAAGTAAGGCCTTAAGTCCTTTGATTCTATATTCACTTGTCTGTCAATTTTAATGGGTTCTCGTATTATTACATAGTCAGGTATTGCATAGTCGGTGTCAGTCACCAGCATATTACAACATCCATCTTTAATCATTATACAGCAAGAGTGACCAATCCAATAATCTCAAGTAATCATATACCAAATTAAGAAACAATATGTGCATTTTAGAATTGTATCAAGAAGTGCCTTTCATACAAGATTATTTAACAGCTATTATGTACAGGCTTCAATATTAGATAGATCCAATGCAGTGAACAATGAAGAACCACATTAACAGCTGTAGCATTCCTTCTCAAAAAAGAAAACATTAGGCACACTGCAATTAGACATTTCTCAAAATAATGTGCATAATCCTAATGTTTAATAACTTTATTCAGAGGTGAACAATTATTAAATCCGTATTGAAATGATTCCAAATAATTACGTTTATAAACAAAACATGTATTTTGATGTTCAGTTGCAATCGACAGTGGTTGTCACACAGAGAATGATTTGACATCAAACTTGGGTTGTCCAACAGGCAACAGATTGCAGCATCATAGAACCGTATTGTGTTCTTTTTTTATTCAGGTTGGGCCAGTAAAAATCAGTCCGGGCCAGTAGATCTCAGATAGGAAATACCAGTGAAAACAAAAAGTTATCTTTGAACCCAGACATGCATATCTATATTCTCTCTCAGACACACAAATATATATTGTGTCTGGCAATTGGCAATTGTTTGGAATAATGGAGCGAGGTACGGGTCAGTTTCCACGGTGACTACAGTGAGCTGGGGGTTGGTACGTACCTAGAGTGGAATTTGCCCTGTTTTGCTCTCTGCTCGTGTTGTATCCGAGTGTTCTCAATCTTCACGGGACTGGGGATGAAACCGATTTCACAGCCTTCCTTCACCAGGCGCCCTATCCACCAGTCGTTGTTAAACTTCTACGGGGGTGACGGACACGGAAGGGGTTATACAGGTGCTCTTCGTCATCGCCACTATCATCGGTCTTCTAACAATCATCAACAACCCCAACACATCAACATCATAATAGTCGTCCCTCCGATGCGATCAGCATCTTCCTATTCCTTCCCCATCATCATCAACCGCTCGGCATTGTGTCGTGGAGGGGTGACCACTGACCTCTTTGACGTGGAGGAAGTCTTTAGCCTCAAAGGAGATGGCCATGCCCGGCACAGGGACGTCGTCCTCAACTGTGGCGCAGTAGTTGACATTGGTGCGAACTGCAAACGCCACAGGTTTAGTCTGCCAACATACAGGGGCCAGAGCGATGGGACATTATGGGTTACACAAGACACGATCAGGTGGAGGGGACACTGGGGGAAACATCCACTTATGAGCACGGGAGAACGTCTCCCTTATTGTAACATCTCCTTCCCTCTCACAAAAAACGCAGGGTTTATGCATTTCCCAACATGTTCTCTGTAAAACAGCCTTTGTGAAGGGAAGCAAAAACTGAGCTTGAAAGAACGTCCTAGAACTGTGAGTCCTGCGACTTTTGTTGTTGATCACCAGTACTTCCTTCCAGCCCCGAGATACACAACAGAGTCAACTTCACAGAAAAATGTCCTTAGGAAACAAATCGGAGCTGTGTGGATTACAGGGAAACAGCAACGTTCGCTTTGTGGATTTAACTCTGCCAGGCAAATGCATATTTTTTTTTATAGAATCTCCAGCTGAGAAGAAAATAGTGCTATTTGTGGGACTGTTTTCGTAGCTGTCGGGTAATGTGTAAAAATAACTCCAGTCAGATGCCGCCCGGAAGGCAAGCTGTGAGTCAGCCACACTCGTGCCTCTCTTCATGAATGAGCCTACTATTGTACTCATGCGTCCCCTATTACACCCTATTCGGTGTGCTAATTTCTACCCTGTGAACCCCAAGATGTGTTCAGAAGTCATGCACTTGAAAAGGTATAGGGTACCATTGGGGATGGTGTCATTCTGTCCGCTCCTCCACCTGCTACAGGCTACGCAACTTGGATGCCACTCAATGACAGAAGACAACCATGGTAATATGATTATAGGATTAGCTTTTTATAACCCATTTTTATAACTAAGAGTGTTATTTGTGTGCTCATGGCTAACAATGGGGCAATAAGCCAACTGCCCACATACAAATGGAAATGGAAAGGAAAAGGGAATCTGTACAATGGCTCGGTTAATGGCATTTTTTATAATCCTGAAGTGTCAGAAATTGCAACATATTTCCTATATATTGCACTAGATATAATCAATGCCTACAGGGCAGTGGTCATAAAAAGGGCCTTTTGGGACAATGCTGTACTACATGATAATTAATCCTAATATAGTGTTTACTATTTTGTCCTAGGGCTTGATTCACTGTAAGCGCTTTACAACGCAGCAGGATCGATCCACTCGAGGAGAATTCAACTTTGTTAAATTCCGCTAATCTTTTTAGGTGAGAACTTAGAGTGCAACTTGTTGGGTAAATCCTGCTTGCTCCCAGTAAGGAATGACACTTGCAAAAAAGGATTTGAACTTTAAAAATAGCACACTGAAGAAAGGCAGAAGGAAACATGCAAACATGTAACACGATCATGGCCATAAAGAACATCCTTTTCTATACATTTGACAGCATTCATTACATCGGTGATCGTTGGATGTTATTGTAATCTGCTCTGAGTCTGACTGTGGCAGGCGATCGATGGATGCGGCCCCCGTTGGGATTACAATTCCTCTGCCTGTAAGAGCTTGACAGTTGCGGGTGTCCGATGGAGGGCCAGGCCAAACGCAGTGACTCCACACGCAGTGACCTCTCTAGAGCGTTCGCTGAACATTAACTTGGAGATGACAAAGACAGGAAGGTGTGCGTGGCTTAACCACAAGCCCCAAAAATACATGAGAGATGTACAGAACAGACGCAAAGAATAAACCCTTGGAAAATGATAAGCAAATGCCAAGAGACAACAGGGAGGTTTTAGTGAAAGAATCAATATCTGGCATATAACCGGAGCCTGGTTTCTGTATAATGTCAAGTCTGTCCATTTGTTTAAGAATACCATACACATGACTATGAAGAGAACTAGGCATAATAACCCAAAGAATCTGCAACAACTGTTAAGAATACTCCTCTGAGGGAAATGGTCAGGAAGAACACTTACAGCATTCCTCTTCTGGGGTTTTAGGCTGGGCTTCTGTATAACTAACTGCTGATGTAAAAGGGGCTTTGTAAAAGAAATGTGATTGAATGATTTATTGATTCGGGAATTCACTTGGAGAGTGTAATTCTTCCAAGTCACCTTCAGCCTTCGCCCAGCTAATGGGAGCGTCTCATTAATGACCTCCATAATACTGATTGGCTGCACGAGTGGATTCACAGGAGTTTCAGCAACCCTATAGATGACCATGGATAAGCATGGATAGGCTCCCAATGAGTTAGTTTGTCCGAAAGGACACCGTGTGACACTGGCCAACATCAGTGAACTACACGTAATAGACATTACAACCCATGCTTGGAACTGCAGGAAACATTATTTTCAGATGGAATGGGCACAGAATGCCATTTATTGTCACGTGTTCCTTCTGCAGTCAGATGCTGCCTTTCAAAATGACGATACAAGTGTTAAAGGGCAGTAAGGAATGGGGAAAAACCAGATTAATACAGTGTAGTCCTATTTGACATTCTCAGCAGGAAAATACAACACAGTCTAGGAAGAACAGGAAGAATCTGGACGCGCACACGTGTGTCAACATCATTACATTTAATGTACTGAACCTGACTAGTTGTGAACACAGTACCAGGACCCGCGCCATGCTTAGGTGTGTTGAGGTGTTGGGTTCAGCTTGATCCGCGTCCCAAACGGCACCCTATTCTTCATCTAGTGCACCGCTCTACACAGGAGCCCTGTGTGGCATGATGTGAGGTAGCGCACTGTGAAAGTGCAGCCTTTAGAAGACAGGCAGGTAGCGTGTGAGGTCTGGAGAATGCTGGGACTGACTCGCTCGCGCTTCACCGCTTCTTCCCCTCCGGTCGTTCTGTGATCAACTTCATGGTTTTCTCCTCTCCTGCCTGTCAGACTGCTCCTCAACTCCTCTTTATGTAACACAAGATGGCCTTTATTAGACATCCAGTATTGACTGAAGCCAGAAAAATGGGTTTTGGGGTGGGATTGGGAGGTGAAAATGGAGTGAGGGTGCAAGGGAGAAAGGGGAGGAAAGAGACAGGAGGAGGGTGAGAGAAGGGTTTGAGGTCCCATGCAGCTCAGCTGGTATGGTGTTTGCAACGCTACCAACATTTATACAACTCAATTACCGTCATTCACTCAGGATACAAGGGTCTGCGAAATGACTTTGTACAAATGACAGAGGGAGGAGAGGATGAGAGGGATGATTTGGAACAAAGAGGGAGTAAGAGGGAGGATAAAGTGATTAAGACAATGGAAAAGAGACTGATGGGAGAGAGAAAGAGAAGGAAATAAAATGACAGGAGGAGCCAGGTCTTTAACGGAGGAATCCTGGCTATGTACGGTCGCCTGCCAATCAACACGGATCCCAGGGGCCTCCTTCTCCCCCTCTTGGTCTCTCACCCTCTATCACTTCCCGTTTCATGCAAAATGAATTCACATCCTAAAGCCTTCTCTGTATTCCTACTGACAGTGTTATTAGATGCCTGGCCTCTGAGTTGCTCTTCCTGTCAGGGAACCTGTAATTTGGCAGAGGTTGTAGCGTTAGTGGCCACTGTGGATCTTGAAAAAACAAATCAAGATTCTTGTTCCACCTTGAGCAAAGGTTTCAGGGGGTTCTGAAGGCAATTGAAAAGGCATAATGCCAGCAGAGCTTAGAAGTGTGAGTCTATAAAAATGTATTTGAATGTGCCTCAGGAAGGTCCCCCTAACCTTCATTAATTCTGTGTTCTTTTGGGTTGGTCCTATAAATGAACAGAGCCACATGGGCATTTCATCACTGCCTATGCATAATGAAATAGATAATGTGGCCAGTTCTGTAACGTCCAGAAGTTGTAATATTTCACATTAATATTGTTCATAATCTGGTGACAAGGACTGATTGTTGGGGCTATATCTGGAGTCCTGTAGTAGACTGCTTCAAACCAGTCTTTCCCTCCTTCTCCTTCTCTCTCTGTCTCTTTCCCCTGTCCCTCTCTCTTCCACTATTTCTCTCTGTCCCTCTGACCTTTCTGTCTCTCACTGTCCTTATACCAGAGATGACATGAGTTCACAATATAACATTGGTATGTAGAAGAGTAGAAGAGGGCCACAAGAAAGAGCCCCAACATGATAATAATAATCACGAATAACGGTGGCATACAACAGGTTTGCTGTCTATCAGACATCCTCCCTTATCTGTGACAGACTGCATCATACTGTGCTGCCAATACGTAGCCACCGTGTTTTCCCCTTAAAGAAATCGCTAATAATGGTTAAACCTTTAGAAAAATGACACTGACTGATATTGTATACATTTTGTCAGGAAACGCAGCTCAGGTTGTCATACTGTTGTTACGCCACTTTCTCTTGACAGAAGGCCAGGTTACCCCGTGTCTTCCTTTCTCAAAGACAAGACTGAGCTCACTGACCCTACGCTTTGTCAGGGTTTTGTAATAATGGCCAAAAAGTTCTCCATGTTGTATTGTTGGTTTAGGGACAGATAGCACTATTTTTCTTGAGGTTGTTTTTTTGCCAATAATGTATAGATTTTAAAATGTTTGTGATTAGGGTAATTCTGATTGATTTGATTTTCTGGTCCTGAGGTGTCAGGTTTGTGAACTCACCAGTTGGAATAAAGGGATTGTTTTTTTAATCAATTCTTGGCTTGGTTATCTATATGAGCGGGTCACTGTATTTTAGATGTTTCCAAAACGTATTTGTTTTTAAAGTTTTTTTTATTAGTGGATATTGGCCAAATTCTGCCTTGCATACGATGCAGTTTCCTTTCTTTATAGTTTTCCTCTGAATGTATATTAGAATCTTCTAAATCTTTGCACGTAGTGTTTCAATTGGTTGAGTCATTCACTTTGCAAGCACAACCCACCTACTGATGACAGAGCACATACATATTATTGTCAATTCTTAATAGGTATTTCCATTTTTTGTTTTGTTTTTTGTTTAATTGCAAAGAATGCCCTGCGTAGAATGCCCTGTATGTCAGTTCATTCAGAGCCTCATTTAGGTGTCCATCTTATTTTAAAATCTGAATTGTTGTAGAGTGTGTATTACTCTATATGTTGTATATCTGTCCTAATTCAGAACAGGGTTTAATTCCCTAAGATTATTTTTCTGAAAAATAATGAAATAATAACGTAATAATTTTCGTCTTGGTCAGAGTTTGGTAGTATTACTAAATACTAAATACTAGTAGTATTGCTCTGACAATAAAATGAAACTTTAGATTCAGAACACTATTCATTGCAACAAGCGCAATATCCACAATTGGCAGAGCAAGAACGCTTTAATATTAATGTGTCAGACTTTAACCCTACACAGACCTGTGCACCATAGACAATCACAGCTCCAGTAGGGCTCTAACTAAAATATACCATTTGTCACATGGTTCATCTTAGTCGGTTAACTGTGTGTTTACAGGATGTTGCAAAAAAGCTAATATAGATAATTTCCTAAAAATCTTTTTTAAATACTACAATTTGGAACATACCAGTTCTGGTCAAATAGCTATTAAGGTAGGCTCTCTCCCTTTGTTAGTAGCGTATAGCAACTTGGAGTATGCAAGAACATCAACTTGGAGTATGCAAGAACATCAACTTGGAGTTTGCAAGAACATCAACTTGGAGTATGCAATAACATCACTTTGGAGTATGCAAGAACATCAACTTGGACTATGCAAGTGAAAAGCATTTATATACCTTGTCTAATTCTGGCTGTTTGATGTCTATAACAACAAACCTATTCGCAATGCACATACAACAACAGAAACTTGCCTGTCTTACCACTTCATCAATTACTATTACTTTTAGTGACACAAGAGTGGATGATACTAAATTCAATTCAGATTAACAGTGCTAGATAGTACAGTGAATTAACATTCTCGATAGCTAGTTAATCAATTTAAACAGCAATTGCACATAATCCCTAACAGCTAAAGACCGCTAACAATGTCTTATGAGCAAACAGACATAAATATTGCCTATTTATTTTAACTACAGAGCAAACTATATTAATAACTTATTGAACAGCATCAACATAAACTGCATCAAGTGGTATGCTTTATAAAGTGGTCAAAATCATGAATGTCAGACTCTAACGTACATTTTTTTTTTGAATTTAGGCCTGTAATGAACACCACATACATGTTCTTGTTGGCTACATTATTCAAATGGCACATGAAAATGTTTTGGGGAAAATGCTTTAGGATTTGCTCCACAGGTTTTGTTTGTAGGGCACTGCTATAGACCAAAACTAGGCTCAAATAGCTATAATAACCTATTGGGTACAGAACGTCTGTTTACAGTCTCAGTGGTCATTGTATTTGTGAAATTTAACAGAATATTTTTTTCCCCACACATGAGTAATTTGATCAAAATCTCAGGGAAATTGTCCACATGTCAGATTGAATAATTTCTGGAACAAAGTCTTATCATTTTGTTCAATATGCTCTCATGACCACGCATTTTTGGGTTAGTTCCTGAAATCCTATTTAGTGATGGAGAAATCATGTGGATTTTTTATTTTATTATTATTTTTATTATATATTTTTTTATAATTACTTCTTTTTAAAAATGTAGTTTCTGATTTTACGCTTTCAAGTACAGTTACAAATAATGATTTAAAATGATTAGTCCATACATCTTCATTTTAGATGTCAGTTCTTGAATTAGAATTTGTTTGTAAAGTGAGGTCCAATGATTGCACAGTCTAGCCTTGCTGAGGCAACTCACTCTCTCCAACTTGTTTCTCCTCTCTCCTAAGTGGTGAGGAACTCATATTCATGGACTGCCTAATTACCCATGCCCATCCTTTTTTAGTTCTGACAGTGTTCTTATTGTTAAATTGTCTCGCATTATTTCCCAATTTCTATGTTTTTGATTTGATTGTTTCCTTAATTCTATTTTAAGGACTTGGCAATCTGTGTTAAACCAGTGATCCTTTAGAATTGTTCTTTGCTGGTTTTTCCCATCTGTAAGATTTAGGGATGTTGTACAGCTTACTGGCGTTTGTATGCGTTTCAATTAATGTAAGTATGTTTCTTTTGAGTAATATTGCATTTTGTCTGTGATGTAGACAAATGCAGCAATGGTTTCACTCTAAATACAATGAGAAAGTTAGGATCTGCGGTCATATAATATCTGTGGTACTGCCATTTGAATAGAATGGAGGCTCAGAAGTTGATACATACTGATTTATCTTGGTCTGCGAGGGGAAATTAGAGTTGGTATTGAATCATGAATTTACGAGTTATACCAAATTATTAACCTTGTTTAAAACATCCATTTTTTTGTGACTAAATATCTCTGTAATAACAGGGACATTGTGTAGTTGAGTTGGCTTTCAGTCAATATTATAACATCTGTCTCATTTATGACTTCAATAAACGTTACTTTTAATGTCAAAGGCAGAGGAGTAAAGTCCCTGTAGATTTCATTAACTAATGTTAAAAGAACACATTCAAAAGTAGTTATTTTTAATAAAAATCTGAACAAACTGATACAAGCAAAATAATAGATAGATAATAATAAAATAAATGACAACATGTATACTATTTTAAGATAAAAGGAAAGAAAAGTATTTGTTTTAACCTGTCTGCTTGCTGGTTAAGTAGAAGTCAGTATATGTTGCATCTGATATCATCTATGTAGAATCTGTTTGATCTCTCCCAGTTCTGAAGTTGGTCGGTTGGTGAAAGATAGAAGATGGTTCTCTCCCTTCTTATCCCTCCCTTGTCTGTCACCTCCTCCCTGTCTCTCTCTCTGTTTTTACTCTGACTTTACCGTATCCAGTGTGTGATTTCTTTTTTGTGTTCACACCACTCTCTCAATTGCCCAGTTGCTCTCCCCGTCTCTCCCTGTGTCAATTTCTGTCTCACTCTCCCCGTCTCTCCCTGTGTCAATTTCTGTCTTACTCTCCACGTCTCTCTCTCTGTCCATTTCTGTCTCACTCTCAGCGTCTCTCTCTCTGTCCATTTCTGTCTCAGTCTCCCCATCACTCTTTGTGTCCATTTCTGTCTCACTCTCCCAGTCTCTCTCTCTGTCCATTTCTGTCTATCTTTGTCCATTTCTGTCTCACTCTCCCCGTCTCTCTCTATGTCCATTTCTGTCTCACTCTCACGTCTCTCTCTGTCCATTTCTGTCCCACTCTTCCCGTCTCTCTCTCGGTCCATTTCTGTCTCACTCTCCCCATCTCTCTCTCTGTCCATTTCTGTCTATCTTTGTCCATTTCTGTCTCACTCTCCCCATGTCCATTTCTGTCTCACTCTCACGTCTCTCTCTGTCCATTTCTGTCCCACCCTTCCTGTCTCTCTCTCGGTCCATTTCTGTCTCACTCTCCCCATCTCTCTCTATGTCCATTTCTGTCTCACTCTCACGTCTCTCGCTCTGTCTATTTCTGTCTCACTCTTCCCGTCTCTCTCTCTCTGTCCATTTTGGCCTCACTCTCACGTCTCTCTCTGTGTCCATTTCTGTCTCACTCTCCCAGTCTCTCTCTGTCCATTTATGTCTATCTTTGTCCATTTCTGTCTCACTCTCCCCGTCTCTCTCTATGTCCATTTCTGTCTCACTCTCCCCGTCTCTCTCTCTGTCCATTTCTGTCTCACTCTCACCGTCTCTCTTTCTGTCCATTTCTGTCTCACTCTCCCCATCTCTCTCTCTGTCCATTTCTGTCTCACTCTCACCGTCTCTCTCTCTGTCCATTTCTGTCTATCTTTCTCCATTTCT